>JAMJIG010028268.1:0-39996 GCA_029532125.1 Lepus townsendii
GCTGTTTATAGGGGGTCTCTCCATTTTCTGTTTCCAATAACATAGTCCCCTAGAGTGGGTCAAGTAAAAACAAAAGTTCTGTTTGACTTGGGGTTTTTGTTCAGGTTTTAGAGGGGCACATGTTCCCTGCACTTTGACACTTGGCTATCATCTTAGCCTTTATTTCCTTTGACAGGCTGCTGTCTGAATTTGCACTGCAAAATAGAAATGTTAGCTGCTCAAATTTATGAGTATTTTTAAATTTATTCTGTTCCATGAAAACCGTCCCAATCCTGAAGATATGTCTGCTGAGTTATTTTGAATTTATGTGTTGATATGGGAGCCTAGTACTTTGTTTGTTTTAATTTTTTCAAGATTGTTGGATATGAGTGACAAAACTTGGGTTTTCAAGGCGTGCAACATATTTTGATATGTGAGGAAAATTTGAAAAATTATGGAGAACTTATTCACATTATGTTTTTTTTAAACATCAATAATCCTGTATTAGCAAACTTGTGCAGGTTAACTTGCTGACCTGGCTGAAAACAGTATTGCTAACAAGATCAGGGAGAGAGATGCTCAATCAATAAAGACTGTCTCTCTAAAAAAAGGATTTTTAAAAATCTTTCTTCTTAAGCATATTTGTTAAAAATCTCCAGTGTTGCAGAAAAAATATCACAAAGTGATTTCTGCCCATGAAAAAAACAGCACGTGGCATATATATATATATATATATATAATATATGTGTATAATATATAAAATAAAATGCATATTTGTAATATTGAGAAAAGATGATAAAAGTGTAATTGGAAAGATATATCCAACCATGAATGGGACAAATCACTGTTGCACGTTGATCAATTATCCTTACAATTAATCTATAAATTTAACACCTTCTAGCCAAAATTGAAGAGTATTTGTGAAGTATATGACAAGACAGACATAATGGCCACATGAAAAAAAAATTGCAACATTAGCCTCAAGAATATTTCTAAATTTAGCATTCAAAGAAAAACATAGTGCAACCTATCAAAACATCAACATTCACCATATTAAAAACATGAAGCCTCTTCCAGAAGGAAAAGATGTCACTGAAACATATTCGGTGTTCAAATAGAATGTTCTATGTGAGGATTTCGTGTGTTTTAAAATTAGTAAAAAAAATTGGAAAGTCCCAGTGGAAAGGAAGAGAAAAGGGCAAGTGCAATTAAGCACAAGTAGCAGGCCAATTGAAATCCTAATCAGAGGAACACAAAAATCTAAAGGAAATGGAGTATTGATAAATACAGGTATAGTTTTGAGTGTGTCTTCAACAACTTTAGAGGAAGAAATGCCATTGTACCTTGAAATAAATGCAATATAGCAATATATGAGTGTGAAAATAGTGTAGCTTTGTCTTCAGGCCCTGTATTTTAGCAAATATACAAGTTACATGTTAAGGCTTATTCTTTTTCAAATGTGCTTTATTCTAGAACACATGCAGTGAATGTCTAACCTCCTTTACCAAAATAAGGTAGCACTTATGGAGAAAATGTAGCCTAGTAGCCCTGCACTGCAGGCCAAGATGGAAACACCTGCAGGATCACCCTGACCTTTCCATTGGTCCTGTGATGCACAGGCAGGAAAGTGACTCCACAAATGCAAGATACCACCATGCAGAATGTTAGGAACTTGGTTCCATTAAATGTAACAGGGAGGTCCCTGACTGGGAACACAGGCCATCGTCACTTCCTCCAGTGTACATCCTCCAGTATACATAAGTGGGGCCATGGGTCAGCAGTGGAGAATAGATGAGACTTGAGTCAAGCACTCTCATATGAGATAAGGTCATCCCAAATGCTGGGTAAATCCCACTGAACCACAACACTGCCTCAGGCATCCTTACTCTAACTTGGTAAGAGCTGCTATGATCTTTCTTATGTTTGCTGAAATTTTTTCTTTTACATTTTTAATATAAATGTAATGATCTACTTTTCAGCCACTTCGCCTGTATTCACTCCTTTTGTGATGTTTCTTCCACAAAATTATCCATTTTAAGGTAATAACTAGTTTTTCATGACAGCTGAATGCATTTTAAGTCTTTACGTTTTTCTTTGAAATTATAGCTATCAGCAGTGCATATTTGTAATATCTTAGCCTTAGTCAACTCTAGTACTCTTAACTTTTGATCAGATTACTTAACTTTTTGATTGTGAAGTCATCATTCTCAAAATTCTGTAAGTCTCCTGGAAACTGTCATGTACAGATTTTCAGAGACATTGTTAGTCCACTGTAATTATTCACCCTTTCTAGGTAACTTTTTTTTTTTACTTTTTTGAATGTTCGTGCGACTAACTTTGAGTTTAATTTTTAATGTTTCTTTTTTTTAGCATTTTGTGATCTTTTTATTGGGGTGAGGACACAGGGTGGGGCAGGGAATGTTCAGGCTAGTCAGTCTTCCTGGGATGCTTTATGGAGCTTTTTCTCTTGGCATTGCTCTTGCTGGTGGCAGCCTCTGCTTCCTTCCTACTTGGCAGAGAATTTCCTCTTCTTCTTGGGGACCTTCCTTGTGTCTGCCTCTTCCACATCATTTGCCATTTCCTCCAGGGCCGAGGGTTTCTTCCCCTTGGGAGGGCTTACGCCACTCCCTCTCTCCTCCAGATCACTAACCAACTCCTCCTTGGAAAAATAATTCTTTTTCTTGAGGTTGGAAGAAGAGACAGACAGCTCTTCTATCCCGTTCTCCTGAGGAGCCTCCTGGGGCTTTTGCTTTTTCTTCTTTCTGGGTTTCTCCTGCATCTCCTTGCACTCCTCCGGGGTACTGCTGCTGTTCTCTGAAGATGCCAGGGTGACCGCCGCCAGGGCCTTGTTTTCCTTCTTCAAGCATTTCTTCTCTTGCTTCTCTAGCTTCCTGGTGATCTCCACAGCTGCCGCCTCTGCCTGATCCATGGTTTTCTTCATGACATCCAGATTCTTCTGTGGAATCTCTCCAGTCCCATTGAAGGACAGCTGCTCCTCAACTTGTTCGAGAAGCTTCTCCCCAAATACACTTGTGGGTACCTCAGAGAAGGAATCTATTTGTGAAGCAATACTGCATTTGTTGGCCAGGTATCAGGAGATGCAGGCTTTGTTTTTCAAGGCAGCTCAGCCAATGAAGGTGGAGTGGAAAATAAGTCCGTATTTGGATGTGTTACCCCGTGTCTTCCGGACTCGCTTCCCCAGTGAGAGCTGACAGACTGGGGGCCACCTGGCTCATCTTGGAGCACAGGTAAGTGTGTAGGAGCTGGAACTGGTGGTACTCAGACAACGACACCATGTGGCTGGAGAAGCTCTCGATGTTGATCAAGTCAATGGCAGAGATGCCCATGCCCATGGAGGACCGTGAGGCATCCAGAATGGCCTTGGCCTTGGCACCATCCAGTGTTAGCTCCTCCAGCTTTTCCAACTTGTCCTCATTCAACTCCTTTTGGTTTCTGATGAACTGGGCAAGGCAGCATTATGTGGCGTTGTCATTGATGATCTTCACCAGCTCCGGAAAGTGATAGCCATACCACTCCCTGCAGAGATGCAGTCCTGCCCTGCCCTGGCTCAGCTGCTGCAAAGCCACAAAGCATCTGCTTCAGCCCTCATGGCCCCCACTCAGCCTGGAGGAAACAGGGACAAGCCAGATGCCAGTCCCCTCAACTCCTTGTCCCCCCATTCACAATACAGCCCAGGCAAGATGAGTCCTGAGGGAGGGCCTGCTCTGCCTCCTCTTTCTATACAGTCAGCGTAAGAACACAGATTGTGGTAATCACTATAGGCTAATTTTTAATGTTTCTCTAAGCATAATCTAGATATGGAAATCTGTGCTTTCATATGTGGTAGAACAAGGCATGATCTTTTTTCAATCATGTTTTTGGTATTTTTTTCATATTCTCCAATATAGATGTAATTGCAGTGAACTATAACAGAAAGTTCTCTATCTGCGTTTAATAATATTATTATTCATTTCTTGTCAGAGTAATCACAACATACATTATTCCATAACACGTACATCTCTTTTCATTGCCTTTGTATCTATTATTATACCCCGTATTGATCACTAACATCTTAGTAAGCCAATGGTGGTAATATGAGCTGTGGCAATCTTGGTTTACATTTTCATTGTGGTATCACAAACTTGCTCAAAGTTCTGTAAATTCTGGAAAATTTCATGTCTACAATTTTCCAGAGTGCTTGCCATGGTGTACTCAATTCCAAATATCATTTTTATCTTTCTGGAATTTTGCCATTGATGTGTGAAATTTTCCATTATGCATTTCTAAACACAGGCAACTTTCTTATAATATACTGCATAAGTAGAATGATCTCTTCATGACTTAAAACACTATTTACAAATAATTTTAAACCTGATTGAAATGGATTCTTTTTCAACAAACTCCCTTATATCTTCTAGTGATTTTATTGTTATTCCTACTAAGTTATTTACTTTTACTTACAGCATTAGTAGTATATTTTATATGGTGAGCCTCCTTTCTGCTTTTGTGATTGAAGTTATTGATATGTGGGATTTTTGTTTAAAGATTTATTTATTTGAAAGAGTTACAGAAAGAGGTCAAGACAGAAAGAGAGAGAGTTAGAGAGAGAGAGAAAAATAGATATAATATAGATGTCTTTCATCCACTGGTTCAGTCACCAAATGACTGCAATGGCCAGAGCTGAGTCGATCCAAAGCCAGGAGCCAGGAGCTTCTTCTGGTTCTCATATGCAGGTGCAGGAACCCAAGGATTTGGGCCATCCTCCACTGCCTTCCCCAGGCACATTAATATAGATAGGGAGTAGAGCAGCCAGGACATGAACTGGTACCATTATAGGACTCCAGCACTGCAGGCCAGGGCCTTAACCTGTTGTGCCACAGCACCATCCCCTGGTATGTGTGTCCCTAGTATCCTCATTTAAGTCAATTGTTGTACTGTGACATTCTTGCTTGATTTTTTTTTACTGGGAGGTCATCAGATCACTCAATATTTTGTAAGTTTTGCTGGCAACATTAATGTACAGTCTTAACTCTGTTAGGGTAAGTTTAATCTCATACACTTTAAAGTCACACATTTTTAAACTTTCTTAATTTTCATAAATATTTCCCAAAATGTTGCTCTAGATACATATTCTCAGAATTTTTCTAGTAAGTGGAACATGTTTTATATTCATTGAATTCTACTTCTGTTTATGTAATTATAATTACGTATTTTTCACCAAATTCCTTTATTTTTGCATTTTATAAAATTTAGCAAATGTAAACTAACCTTTGATTTTATAAATTTTCTGTAGTGTATATACCTTCAGATATTTGCATAATTCCTTTACAATTACTATCTAAAGTGGCTAGATTAAAGAGATTAGAAATATTTTAATATTCTTTTTAAATGTAATGGAATATTTTACACCAAATTCTCATATATGCATGCTAATCTCAATCATATAAAATACTTGTAACATGAAAATCCTTTTTGTTTTTGGGTTTTGAAAGATATTTTGCCCACATGAAAAAAATACTACATGAACTCCATTTGCATTCAATACTTGAAGGATGTTTCTCAGAGTCATTTAAATTGTATGCACCCCAATAATGTATCAACTGTTAACCTTCAATTTGCTCCTTTGTTAAAAAAAATTCATCTTTTTCTTTTATTGTGCTTTTAAGATTTATCTTTTATTTCTGGGTTTATGCAGTTTAATTATTATCTGCCTTAGCATGGTGACTTTTTTTTTGCATCCTGTTATTGGAATGCAATGAGCTACTTCATTCTTTGAATCTATAGTTTCATCGAAACTTTGTAATAATTCCTGGTAAGTCTTTTTATTTCTGTGGTATGTTTTGTTACATATCCTTTCTCATCTCTGATTTTATTGCTTTGGTATTCTCCCTCTTTTTTTGGTTAATTGCTCCAATGGTGGATCTATTTTGCTTATATTTCAAAAAACAGCTCTTCTTTTCATAGAATTTTTTGTATTGTTTTTCTGGTTTCATTTTTGTTTATTTCTTCTGTAATTTTAATAATTTCTTTTCTCTTATTAATTTTGGGTTTTATTTGTTGTTGTTTTTCTAGGTCATTGACATGCACTGATAGCTCATTTATTTGGTATCTTTCCAATTTCTTCATGTAGGCACTGATTGCTATAAACTTCACTCTTAATGTTGCTTTTGCTGCATCCCATAAATTTTGATATGCTGTATTGATTCCTTTTATGACCTACTGTTAATTCACAAGCATGTTTTTCAGTCTCCATGTGTTTCCATATGATGTAGAGATTCCTCAGTTGTTGAACTCCACCTTTATTCCATTTGTTGTCTGAGTTGATGCATGATAATGTTTCAATTTTGTGAATTTGCTGAGACTTGCTTCATGGCCTAGCATATGATCTATGCATTTAGAGTTCCAGATACATCAAACTAATATGGCATCTGGAATTAAATTAATTTATTGTTCTGGAACAGTCTCTGGTCTTCCTTTACTGTATGATTTCATGGGTTATCATTGCTGAAATTTTATTTTTACTAATGAGAAGAGTGAGAGTGATAAGGCATATTGTTGGAATTTTAGTACTGTTGACAACTGAAAGTATTAGCTATTTATGTTTATAACTCAAGAATAATACAAACAAATGAAAAAGGAAACTTATGTGAACACACTTCATAGAAGCCCACATACAAATAAAAGTACATGAGGTCCCAGCATTGTGGCAGAGCAGGTAAATCTTCTGCCCATGATGACAGCATCCCAAATGATGACATGATGACTGATTCCTGTCCTAGCTGCTGCACTTCCAATCCAGCTCCTGGTTAGTGGCATGGGAAAACAGCTACATACAGTCTGGTTCAAAGAGAAATCACAGTTCTTTGATATCCCTTTCTTGGTTGCATTTTACTTATCATCTAATGTTGAGCACGATATGATAAAAATACTTTCTTGAGGAAAAAACAGGGCAGTCATAGGGCAGAAGAAAATACCTGGTCACAATCAAAAAAATGGATTATATGTTTTTAATAATGTATTGTTACTAATGCAAAGAGAACAGATTTCATGTAATTCAAAGGTACAATTCTAAGGATATAGTGATATTTACCTTCTTCCCTCTTCCTTTCTTTTCTAATTGTTGTGATAACATTTTTATTTACTTTATACTCAAAAGCTTAATGCAACATTAAATGAAGAGTTCAACAAGTCAGAAGTGTTCCCAGGAGTATAGACAAGCACTATAAATAATAATCAAATCCAAACATGGCAGTTTCTCTCATATATAATAATTATTTTGTACTCTGTATATTAGCCACTACACATCAGAGAAAACATGATGTTTTCACTTTTCATTTTGAGATCATCAACTCTGTTTATATTTTGGATGGTTTTCCTGGTAATTATTACATTCATAGCTCTTCAGAATCTTCTAGCCCTAGTGTCATCATACTCATTGCCAGGAAATTTATATTTACTCTTGTGAATATTTAAAGACTAAAAATGAAACTATCTTAGATTTTTTAAATTGTCCAAAATGTAGTTCTCTTTGTCCATATTTTTCCTATAAATTTAATAATTGAAATTACTGAATAATACACAGTGGTATACTTAATTTAACATCATATCCCTGAGTGCAATAAACATTTCTAGATTAAGTTCCAGAAAGTGAACCAGCAGATGGAAGACCTCTCTCTGTCTCTGTCTCTACCTCTCTGTGTAACTTTGTCTTTTAAATAAATAAAATAAATCTATAAAAAAAAGAATTGGTGTGGATTTATAATCCTGTAATTGTGTACTCTTTTGTAAATATAATTTTAGGAGTTTTTTTAAAAAATTACCCAATGTATGCTTAAAAAAACTATAAATACAAACCAATTACAAGTTTCTACTCACCGTAATCAAAAGGTAATATGTGTTGCCATATATGGATAATTTATTTTTAAAATTACAATTCAGTTGATCATAATCATCTGTTTATATCATCAATAATGTGACTTCATTTCTGTTTCTGAATTCATTACTATTGCCTTAGTTTTTTTTCATTAATAGTGTACCTCATGTCAATGTTAGAACAAGATACCTGCTGTAAACTTGGTCTACTTTATCTTTGTAATGTAATCAACTTTACATAATTTTTTCCAGTTTTATACATTGTTCATGCACAACATTGCATAGAATCATTTTGCATGAGTGTCAGCATTCTCCTTCGCAGGTCAGATAATTTTGTTAAATTTCATGGACTCTTTTGGAACTTAACGTTTACATTTGACTTTGGAAATTTTTACAAAGTCATTTCTTCATATCAGTGTGAGGTTTCAAATATATTATGTTAAGATACTTGATATATTTTTAAGTTCTGTTAAATTTATTTTTTCATAGCTGTCATATATATATATATATGTCTGTATATATATATATATATATATATATATATATATTTCTTTTTCACAATATTCCTGTGTACTGTTTTGTCACTAATACAACACTATTCCCTACTATTTCTACAAAATTATTCCCTACTACTCAATATCAAAATACATGTCAATCATAGCCCTGAAAGCATTTGCTCATTCTAGTCTGGATTTTCTTTTTGAAGTCATCAAGTGGCTCACATTTCTCTAAGTTGTCTCACTCCTTCCATGTACATGATTTGCAGAATTGTGTCACTACAGCAGAATCATTCAAATGTTCAAGTTAATGTATTCTCTCTACAATTTTTTAGTGTTTAGTATTCAAAATCAAAATTTGACCATAAACAATTATTGGGTCAAGGTACTTGTTTGCTTGCTAAAATTAATATATTAGCATCCTCTTTTCTAATTAAATTCCTGACATTTTTATTAATTTGTGTAATTCTAAGTTTTGTATTCTTCTATGCCTTCTCTATAAGATCATGACTCTGTTTCTACCAAATTACTAAGTTGTACATAATATAATCAAAATTAACTTTTATATAGAGTGCATATCTCATTATTTTGTCTTAGAATTTACCACTGCCATCTGAATGTATAATTAATAACTTGATTTATGAGAATGCTAACACAGGGAAACAATGGATGCCAGGGTTTGGTTTATGATTCTGTGGTTATAAACTCAAATTAAATGCTGGAAGTTGTCCTAGAAACTGTCAGGAGTACAGGACTTCACACCTTATGGGGCCAGTACCATGATGGTCATCAGCATGGGATACTACATCTTTCTGGATGTTACTGGAGCTTTAAATTATTTGTTTATTGTTATTATTGTTTTTGACAGGCAGAGTGGCTAGTGAGAGAGAGAGACAGAGAGAAAGGTCTTCCTTTTTCCATTGGTTCACCCCTCAAGTGACTGCTACAGCCAGTGCATTGCAGCTGGCACGCTGCACTGATCCAAACCCAGGAGCCAGGTGCTTCCTCCTGGGCTCCCATGCAGGTGCAGGGCCCAAGAACTTGGGCCATCCTCCACTGCAATCCCAGGCCACAGCAGAGAGCTGGCCTGGAAGAGGAGCAACCAGGACAGAACCGGTGCCCCAACCGGGACTAGAACAGAGTATGCTGGAGCCGTAGGCGGAGGATTAGCCTAGTGAGCCATGGCACATGCCTGTAAATTTTCCAAAATACATGTTCCTGAAATACTACAATTTTCCAGTTTATTCTAGACTCTTTTATAGAAATACCTATCCACATATTTGTTCTTTAATTATGGCTGACACTAACTTGCTCATTGTTACTTAAGGTAAAGTAAGCTTTTTCTTGCCATATGCATCAGATTTATATTTTTTTATTTTGACTTTCATTTTATTACTTTAACCTGTATATATCACTATCCACATGAAATCTAATCTTAGCACTGACAATGTATGGTCATTCTTTAGGGCATTTACATATTAATGCTATGCATTTACTCAAAATTGTTCAGGTAGTATTAGTAACCTCCATCTTCATGTTCTATAAAATCACTTTTGGACATTACATTGTTTCACTGTCAAGGACACATGTGTTTTATAGCTTCTTTATTTTTAAGGACTCAAAATTGGCCATCCACTTTAAATATTCCATGCATTAGGTTGAGACACTGTTATCTTAGCTCTAAGATTATTGAATTCAATGGCATACAATTTCCTTGATTTAAGAGAGTACAAATTTTCTGTAGCTTAAATGTTTATTTAGGGCTGTTTTTATCTATATCTGTTACATCTTCTTGTGGCCTTATTTCTGCTTCTACTAAATTTGCCGTTGGTACACCCAATAGTCAGTATACTACATATATAAAATTGTCCCATTTCTCTATTTTTCCTATTTTATTTGAATTTGTTTAATACAGCCTGAGTAAATAGTCAATAATCTAATTTGTGCCAATGCTAGTGTAGGAGTATTAATGCTACCATGATTTGCTGTATCATTGTTAGGCTATCAACTCTCCAATTTCTGGAAGTTGTCCAAACAACTTTTGTGTTCACAGTACCAGAGAAAAATCTAGGGCTGTTCCATCATTCTCGTTAGCTGGGGAATTCATTTTTAGCCTTACATACTTTCATGGAACATGAAATTAACCATTTTCCTTGGAAATTTAGGTAAAATTTTTGGTCCTTAAATTTATTGAACTCACTGTTTTTCACAAATATTCTAGTCTAGGCTAATCCCAGCCCTGTGAACCTGTGGCCATGATGATTTAAATTTTTATTGTGAGGTCACCATCACACCCAACATTCTATAAGTTGTCCTGGAAACTTTCAGGTATACAGTGTCTCAGAGCCAAGGATAATCATTCTCTCTTCTCAAGATAATATATACATATACATGAAAAAATTAACTATATATAATATATAATAAATAACTATGTATATAAAAGTGTATATATATATGTGTATATATATATATATATATAACTTCTGGATTTTTATAGAACTCTAAATCATTGTTTGATTATTTAGTTTTTTTTTATTTTTTTATTTTTTTATTTTTTTGACAGGCAGAGTGGACAGTGAGAGAGAGAGACAGAGAGAAAGGTCTTCCTTTGCCATTGGTTCACCTTCCAATGGCCACCGTGGCCAGCGCATTGTGGCCGGCGCACCGTGCTGATCCGATGGTAGGAGCCAGGTGTTTGATTATTCAGTTTTTTGATTATTCAAATATTCCACTATGTTTTTAGATATTGGCACATTTACTGAGAATTATGTGAATAAGTGGCAGGATCTTGATGTGGTTTTGAATTTTAGAGGTTGGTAGAGAGGGAGAAACAAACTATCAGCTACAGCTGGTGCCTTGCTCCCCATTCTTGTAAAGACCAGTATAATGACTAGTTAACTATGGAAATGTAAACTATACTTTTTAGATAATAAATTGGCCGGCACCACAGCTCAATAGGCTAATCCACCGCCTGTGGCACCAGCACCCTGGGTTCTAGTCTCGGTGGGGGCACCAGATTCTGCCCCGGTTGCTCCTCTTCCAGTCCAGCTCTCTGCACCAGCTGCAGTGCGCCGGCCACAGCGTGCCAGCTATAGTGGCCATTGGAGGGTGAACCAACAGAAAAAGAAGACCTTTCTATCTGTCTCTCTCTCTCACTGTCCACTCTGCCTGTCAAAAAAAAAAGATACATTTTGTATATATACATTTTAAAATGTTGCTCTATATACAAATATATAAAAATAAACTATATATATATATATATATGTAAGCATAGGGGATTTTTCACAAAAATCTCTTTAATGTGCTTGTCACATTATTATTGTAAGTATCAATTGAATTCTACTCACAATATCAAAAGTATAATTTATATTTTAACCAATACACTTCTTTGTGTATCTTGTTTTGTCTTTGAATGTATTCTTATCACCTGTGTAAATGATTAGTAGTCTAATGAAAGCCGATCCTAGACCTAAACCTATCCATATGTTGCTTATATTATATATTGGTAGATCATAAACATACTAAAAATTTTGTTAATTTTGTTGGCCACTTTTATGTATATAGTTCCTCAGAAGCATTTTTGGGTCATATTCTATTCTCCTTTTCTAGGTAATATACTTTTAACAATGGTGGATTTTGTTACTGTAAATAAATCTTTGCTTGTTGATAATTTTTAAAGTGCAGCTGTAGACGTAAGTATATTTCATTTAAGGGTGTTTTTTGATAAATGGCATATTTTCCTTTCTTTTTTCAATTTATAATGTCTTTATTCATTTATATGGTAAATGCTGTCCCCTAATAAAAAATTTGTCTTTCAATCACTAAGCTTAGCTGAAAAATTCATGTATCTTTCTGCATTGAATATTGACATGATATAGGATGCAGAATGTAAGTCAATTTAACACACATTATTAACTAATTTCTAGTGTGTGTGGAATCTTGGATGAATGCTTAACACAGTAGAGCCACATTAAATGTGGGCACATGGTGCTCCATGTACACCGCCAGGTTTAACCAAGAGGTGTTCACACTGACTTCTGGTAGGCACCTTGTTTTCGATGACTCCTTAAACACCCAATTCCACATATTCCAGCTCCTGAGGAAGGGCTCTTTTTAAATTTTTCTCCAACTGACTTTTTTCTAGCTGTTTTCCACTTGCTGCTTGTTCTTTCAGTTGTTCAATTGCTTTCTTTTCTTTTCTTTTCTTTTTTTTTTTTTTTTTTGACAGGCAGAGTGGATAGAGAGAGAGACAGAGAGAAAGGTTTTCCTTTCTGCCATTGTTTCACCCTCCAATGGCCGCTGCAGCCGGCGCATCTCGCTGATCCGAAGCCAGGAGCCAGGTGCAGCCGGCACATCTCTCTGATCCAAAGCCAGGAGCCAGGTGCTTCTCCTGGTCTCCCATGCGGGTGCAGGGCACAAGGTCTTGGGCCATCCTCCACTGCCTTCCCAGGCCATAGCAGAGAGCTGGCCTGGAAGAGGGGCAACCGGGAAAGAATCGGGCGCCCCAACCGGGACTAGAACACTGTGTGCCGGCACCACAAAGCGGAGGATTAGCCTGTTAAGCCACGGCGCTGGCCTCAATTGCTTTCAGTTTCTACTTTAGGTTCTTGATTTTTTTGTCTACCTCAGGGTCTCCATAAGTTGACTGAGAGGTAATGTTTCGTGGTGTGCTTTGAGGCACAGGAATAGAGGGCAAATCTATACTTTTGTTGCTTCTTGCTTCCTACTTTGCAGCTTTCTTAGCTTCGTGCTTTCTTTGATTTTTAAGGGTTGTTTTTGATGAGTGTTTATCATTTCCTGATTGTGGTTTCATGTTCTGAGGTGGCTCCTCTTCATGCAGCTTGGAATTGGTGACTGGCTTGTTTCTTAAAGCTGGGGGGTCTATACACTTGGAACTTTAGGTTGCTCACTGGGCACTTCACCTGGAACTGCTTGGTAAGTTACTGCTTTTGCTGGAAATATTCCATCCAAAAATGGCTGCCATGAAACCAGCCATAGGTCTCCACTTGAGGGCACATAATACTTGTGCAATACAGAGCCAGCATAATGCCAAATCTTATATACCCATTATTAACACATAACCTGGGAGCACATGTGGCAGTTAAAATATGCTCACCATCTAGGCATGAAGCAAAATATGTAGAATCAGAAGCCACTGGTTTAGAAATAAGCTTGTAGTTTTTAACATCCCATACTTCCATTTGTCCTCTCAGATTTCCAAATCCATCTAGTACTAATATATGTCCTTGAGGGCTATAGTAGCTTGCATTCTGAGGACTAGTTCCAAAGTCAAACACAGGATCACATTTCAAGTTGAAAATTGTTGCTTTGGCAGGCTTAAAACCATACACAGCACAAAATTCAGAAGAACTATAATTCCAAACTACATCATAAATAGGGTCACCTTTCGGTAGTTGCACTATGGCACTTTCTCCATTTGTTGCAATGTAATGCAACATCTGTTCCCCATAATAGGAAGCTCCTGTCTAATCAGTGTCTATACTAGCCATTGCCAAGACAGCAGTAGCTTTTTTATTCCATAGCATTGTAACCTTATCAGCCTTAAGAAACTTTTATTGGCTAAAGCTGCATGAGGTCCACCAAAGTTGGGGTACAGATACAATCTAACATATGAAGGTGCACCTTTGCTGCCTGGAACATAGACAGCCACCTTGTATGGCTGGGGTCCAGGTGATAACACCAAATCATTAATTTTCTGCAAATGTAATTTATTTGCAATTATGTTGAAATTGTTCTTTTCAGAGAAGTGAACTTGTTAACATTTCAGGCACAGGCCGGCACTGCGGATCAATAGGCTAATCCTCCGCCTGTGGTGCCGGCACCCCAGGTTCTAGACCCGGTTGGGGCAACGGATTCTGTCCCGCTTCTCCTCTTCCTGTCCAGCTCTCTGCTGTGGCCAGGGAGTGCAGTGGAGGATGGCCCAAGTGCTTGGGCCCTGCACCCGCATGGGAGACCAGGATAAGTACCTGGCTCCTGGCTTCGGATCACCCACAGCGGCCATTGGGGGGTGAACCAATGGAAAAGGAAGACCTTTCTCTCTGTCTCTCTCTCTCTCACTGTCCACTCTGCCTGTCAAAAAATAATTTCAGGCACAAATACTTTCATCTTCTGACCAGCATGGACACCAGTTTTACATTTTTTTCTGGATTAAAGAATTCAAACAAGTCTCCATTTTCAAGTCATAAGGTTGACGATTGGATGTCCCAGCTACACCATCTTTAGAATTAGTGTAAGGTTTCCATGTGCTAGAACAGTGTTTATTAGCGAGAATTCAAGGCAAAATTTGGGAGGTCAAAGGAGTGCAGCTGTCCCTTGTTAGTGACACTGATATTGTTTACTTTTTCTCCACTGCACCAGACAAACAAGGTCCCATCTTTGCAATTTTTCCCAGATTCCCTGTCAAAATCAGCATAGATGCCACCATTTTGTCCCTATATTTTCATTAATTACTATTATTGATTTATTCCTCAAGTTTAATGCAAATTTAATACATGTTGGTTGACCAAATTCTGTTATTTATGCTTGTTATGCTGTTATTGCTCCTACATTATT
The DNA here is from genome assembly GCA_029532125.1 of Lepus townsendii. Taxonomy (NCBI): domain Eukaryota; kingdom Metazoa; phylum Chordata; class Mammalia; order Lagomorpha; family Leporidae; genus Lepus; species Lepus townsendii. The sequence continues at coordinate 14,922 of JAMJIG010028268.1, forward strand.
GCTGTCACATCCAGTAATCAGAATATGGGTTATATCCTAACATGCACATTACTCTTACTCTTTATGTTTTATTTCTGTGACATATATACATCATGATGTAGTGTATGCTGATCCTAGTATAGAAAACTGTAGCTCATCCTGGTTAACTTTTTCTTTTTTTTAACTTTTATTTAGTAATATAATTTTCCAAAGTACAGTTTATGGATTACAATGGCTTCCTCCCCCTTCATAACTTACCTTCCACTCGCACCCCTCCAGTCTCCCGCTCCCTCTCCCATTCCATTCACATAAAGATTCATTTTCAATTATCTTTATATATAGAAGATCTATTTAGTATATATTAAGTAAAGATTCCATGAGTTTGCACCCACACAGAAACACAAAGTGTAAAATACTGTTTCAGTACTAGTTATAGCATTACTTCACATTGGACAACACATTAAGGACAGATCCCACATGAGAAGTAAGTACACAGTGACTACTGTTGTTGACTTAACAATTTGACACTCTTGTTTATGGCATCAGTAATCTGCCTAGGCTCTAGTCATGAGTTGCCAAGATTATGGAAGCCTTTTGAGTTCGCTGACTTCAATCTTATTCTGACAGGGTCATAGTCAAAGTGGAAGTTCTCTCCTCCCTTCAGAGAAAGGTACCTCCTTCTTTGATGGCCCATTCTTTCCACTGGGATCTCACTCACAGAGATCTTTCATTTAAGTTTTTTTTTTTCAGCCAGAGTGTCTTGGCTTTCCATGCCTAAAATACTCTCATGGGCTCTTCAGCCACATCTGAATGCCTTAAGGGCTGATTCTGAGACCAGAGTGCTGTTTAGGACATCTGCCATTCTATGAGTCTGCTGTGTATCCCGCTTGCCATGATGGATTGTTCTCTCCGTTTTTGATTCTATCAGTTAGTATTAGCAGACACTTGTCTTGTTTGTGTGATCCCTTTGACTCTTAGACCTATCAGTGTGGTCAATTGTGAACTGAAATTGATCACTTGGACTAGTGAGATGGCACTGGTACATGCAACCTTGATGGGATTGTATTGGAATCCCCTGGCACATTTCTAACTCCACCATTTGGGGCAAGTCTGATTGAGCATGTCCCAAATTGTACATCCCCTCCCTCTCTTATTCCCACTCTTATATTTAACAGGGAATACACTTCATTTAAAATTTAAACACTTAACAATAATTGTGTGTTAGTTACAGAGTTCAACCACTAGTACTAGAACAAAAAAATACTAAAATGGATAAAGTATTACATTGTACATCAACAGTCAGGACCAGGGCTGATCAAGTCAGTCTTTCTCATAGTGTCCATTTCACTTCAACAGGTTTCCCCTTTGGTGCTCAGTTAGTTTTTGCCGATCAGGGAAAACATATGATATTTCTCCCTTTGGGACTGGCTTATTTCACACAGCATGATGTTTTCCAGATTCCTCCATCTTGTTGCAAATGACCAGCTTTTATTGTTTTTGACTGCTGCATAGTATTCTATAGAGTACATGTCCCATAATTTCTTTATCCAGTCTATTGTTGATGGGCATTTGAGTTGGTTCCAGGTCTTAGCTATTGTGAATTGAGCTGCAATAAACATTATGGTGCATACAGCTTTTTTGTTTGCCAATTTTATTTCCTTTGGGTAAATTCCAAAGAGTGGGATGGCTGGGTTGTATGGTAGTGTTATATTCAGGTTTCTGGGAAATCTCCAGACTGACTTCCATAGTGGCTTTACCAGTTTGCATTCCCATGAACTGTGAGCTAGTGAACGTTTTTCCCCACATCCTGTCTAGCATCTATGGTTGGTAGATTTCTGAATGTGAGCCATTCTCACTGGGGTGAGGTGAACCTGCAGTATCTCCACTTTTATTAAACTGTCTCTTCCCAGACTATCAGTGTGCTCCCTTCCTATTCCGCCGTCTTGCTGTTCTGAAGCTCAAGTTTTCTTATTACATTCAAAATTATAAGTGTATTTCTTTCTATACCTTGTTTTATTGGAATGTTTTTTTCTCCTCTTTTTTTGATGGAATAGATTTCTTGGCTGTTTTCTCTTTGTATTTTTGGTTTGCTTCTTTACTCTTTTCCAAACTATATTCATTTTTAAAATTAGAATATTCAACAAAGTGATTATACAAAACAAAATATAGTGGTGACATATTTTACACATGTATCAAATTATGAGTGCAAGCATGATACACTTTAATACTAAAGTTACTAAGGTTGTTCTGATTGTTAGTTTACACTGGGATCTCTATTTTTGAATATTTTATTTATTTATTTGACAGGTAGAGTTACAGACAGTGAAAGAGACAGAAAAAAAAAGGTCTTCCTTCCATTGGTTCACTCCCCAATTGGCCAGAATTGCTGGAGCTATGTTGATCTGAAGCCAGGTGCTTCCTCCTGGTCTTCCATGTGGGTGCAGGGGCCCAAGCACTTGGGCCATCTTCCACTGCTATCCCAGGCCATAGCAGAGAGCTGGACTGGAAGAGGAGCAACCGGGACTAGACCAGTGCCCATATGGGATGCCAGCACTGCAGGCAGAGGATTAACCCAGTGCACCCTGGTGCAGGCCCCTGGGATCTATTTCTTACAACTCATTAATATTTGTCAACATTTTAATTTTCTTGTCAAATATCTTTCTCTTAATAAATTTGTCTTATATTTATTTTCTATTCAGTACCCACAAAATTATTACTTGGCATTCATTGAATATAAAATGAAGCTCTCAGAAATTCATTCAGTTGATTTCCTTTATCATATTTCCAATATTTTAGTGTGTTGATATATTTTAGAAGTCCCATAAAATGTTTAAATCTACTTTATACATCTTTATACTTCAGATCCTTAATTTTTATTTTGATATTGGTGTTCAATGATATGAACTCCCACTTTGGAAATCTTTTTGCTGTATTTCATAATTTGGCATTCTCTATTTCCTATTTTATAACTTAAGAAAATCTATATGATAAGTCATTGAAGACAGTGGTGGCATTGGTGCACTGGGGTGACCAGCCTACCAACCCATCATGTTTCCTGATCTCTATTTAACTAAAATGTCTTTAAGATGGACTTCCAAGGGTCTTTGTACTTGCTATGCTTATTTGGAAATTCTCTGTCAAAAAGTATACAACTCTGAAATGTTTGGGCTACTTCACCAAGGAAACAGGTATTATCAGCACAGGAGCTTTCCAAAGAAAAAGGAAACACACACTGGAGAGTGGAATAAGGGAATTCTGAGTACCAGGCATTTCCAGATGCAGAAATGGAACTATAGTTGTATAAGTATTTCCTCATTATTTTGGATATTAAATAAATATGTATACTTATACATATATATGTTTATATGGATTCATATACTTACATATAATGTTCACAACAGTAAATGCATACCTATATATATATATTTGTTTTGTTCTATTATGAAACAAATTTCATTGAATTTTAATATATGATTCTAAAATTATTAACTGACACATAAATGTATATATACTTATGTGACATAATGTGGTTTTTCTATTGACATATATATCATGTAATGTTCAAATCAGGGTAAACATCCACTCATTTGTCATATTAAAGTGAAAACATTCAAAATCCTTCTTTTAAATTGTTTTAGAAAAATGTATGGTGTGTTCTTATAATCTATAGTCATTGTATTGTATCATACAGTAGAGTACCAGAACTTTTTACTCCTAACTATAACTTAGTACCTATTAACCAACCTTTTCCCATTCATTTCTCAACCCTACTCTCCTCAGTTTTTAGTAACCATCATTGTACTCTCAGTGACTCTGAGAACAACTTTGTTAGATCCCACATATGAATGAAAACATCCACTTATGTCTTTCTGGGCTTCACATAGTTCTCAAATGATAAGGATCCTCACTTCCATCCATATTGTTGAAATGATTAAAATATACTTGGAAGAATTCCAAGATGTTGGAGCAGGGAGGGAGAGAGAGCAGTCACAAGGAAGAGTTAGGGAGAAAATGGCAGAGGAAACTGTACGTAGATTAGAGGGACATGGTGGACCTACAGGGAGAGCATGGATTTCCACAACTCAGGACTCCAGCATCCAAGAGCCTATGCACCAACATTGGAACATGAGGTGAGACCAGAATGCAGCAGCCCAAGCCACTGGCACTAAAGCTGCAGAAAGACCCTAGAGGGAACCTGTCTTGGAGTCCCTTGGGGGATAGTGTACTGGCCACACTAGAGGAGAAAAAAAAAACTGGAGGAACATGTTTTTCTCTCCTGAGAACTTTACAATGGCATCCTGTAAAAATCCAAAGGAACAGGCACCATTTTGGACATACATAACAGCTGCACCAGCTCAAGTCCACAACCAGCAACTAGCTGAGTGGAGACTCCTGACTCTGGTGGGAAGAATTAAGAAGGGATTGGACTCATGACTGTGGGCTTCTGTGCCCGGACTGTGAAAAAACTAAGGTTGTTTGACAGCATTCTTGTTGTGGCTGACTTTGGGCAGCCACTGTTGTAGAATCCACATGCACAGGGCTTCCTTGTTACCTGGAGAAGGACATTGCTGGGTAATCTGAACTAAAACAGTGAACTGCACAGATCCTCTGTGTGGTCCTTGGGACAGAGCAGATGAATATTATACCCACTGGGGCTAGCATTAAGTCACTGTTCTCCTTTGAGGAGAGGAGCTCAGCTGAGCAGAATAAACTTCTCTTCTGATTAAAAAAAAGTGGAGATTTACAACCTCAAAGCAAGGTGTGTCACCTTAGGCAAGCCCTTCACCCTGGAGAACTGAACAGAGCTCTCTGGCCACACCCAGCACAAACCTCTAGATATAAACTGAAAGCAGACATTCCACATATCTACAAAGAAATAACACAAAGATAAAACAACAACAACAAAAATAAGAAATCAACAAGTATCTCCACAAATGCTGAACAACAAACATACCATTCAAGAAACAAGCATAAGGAAGACAACATGACACCTCCAAAAGAACACAACACTTCAATACTAGATTATGAAGATTATGAGATGTAGGAAATGGAAGAAATGGAATTCAAAAATTGATCATAAGATTACATAGAATTAATCAGAAGCAAATGCACAACTACTGAAATCCATAAAAGAAATGAAATAAATTTTCCCATGAAATTGAGATCTTAGAGAGAAATCAAAATGAAATGAAGAATTCAATAGAACAAATAAAAATGCAGTGGAAGGCCTTAACAACAGAATCGGTGATGCAGAAGATAGGATATCAGACTTAGAAGACAAAGCACAGGAAATTATACAGTCCAACCAAGAACAAGAAGAGCATATTACAAAATTAAAAAAAAAACACTGTTGGGAATCTACAGGACACTATCAAATGACCCAACATACAGGTCTAGGAGTTCCTGAAGGCATGGAAAGGGAGAAATGAATAGAATGTCTTTAGTGAAATAAAAACAGAAAACTTCCTGAATTTAGAGAAAAAAGGGACATCTAAGTACAAGAAGCACATAGAACTCCTAATACACATGACCAGAAAAGATCTTCATCATGACACATTGTAATGAAAGTCACCACATTAAAACATAAAGAAAAGATTATAAAGTGTGCACAAAAGAAATGCCAGATTTTAGAGGATCTCCAATTAGACTGAGAGCAGACATCTCATCAGAAACCCTACAGTAGTAAAGAATGGTGAAATATAGTGCAAATCTTAAGAGAAAAAAACTGTCAACCCATAATACTATACCCTGAGGACCTTCCATAACAAACAGAAATTGAAAAATTAATCACCACCTTCCTACCCAACAAAAGATGCTTAAGGATGTGCTGTACACAACACAGAAACACGGTCACCACTATGAAAGAAGGTAAAGAAAATCTTTCAGTAAAAGTTCAAAGAAAATTGAAAGTAAAAAAATCAGAATATTTTTTGGGAAAACGGCGGGGCAAAGTCATTACTTATCAAAAGTCACATTGAATGTAAATGGTCCCAAAGCTTCAGTTAAAAGACGTACTATTGGTTAAACTCAGTAATTAACACACAATTATCCTTAGGTGTTTAAATTTTAACAGAAAAGTGATCCCTGTTAAATCTAAGAGTGGAAAAAGAGAGGGAGGAGATGAACAATTTGGAACATGCTCAATCGGACTGTCCGCAAATGGTGTAGTCAGAAATGTGCCAGGGGATTCCAGCACAATCCCACCCAGGTGGCATGTACCAATGCCATCGCACTAGTCCAAGTGATCAATATCAGCTCACAATTGATAGCTCTGATAGGTCTAAGAGTCAAAGAGATCACACAAACAAGACAAGTAACTGCTAATACTAATACTAACTGATAGAATCAAAAAGGGAGAGAAAGATCCAACATGGGAACCGGGATACACAGCAGACTCATAGAATGGCAGATTCCTAAACAACACTCTGGCCTCAGAATCAGCCCTTAAGGCATTCGGATCTGACGGAAGAGCCCATGAGAGTATAGCAGGCATGGAAAGCCAAGATATCATGGAAAAAAAAGACCTAAATGAAAGATCTCTGTGAGTGAGATCCCAGTGGAAAGAACGGGGCCATCAAAGAAGGAGGTACCCTTCTCCGAAGGGAGGAGAGAACCTCCACTTTGACTATGACCCTATCGGAATAAGATCAAAGTCAGCGAACCCTAAAGGCTTCCATAGCCCTGGCAACTCATGACTAGAGCCTAGGGAGATTACTGACGCCATGAACAAGAGTGTCAAATTGTTAAATCAGCAACAGGAGTCACTGTGTACTTACACCCCATGTGGGATCTGTCCCTAATGTGTCGTCTAAAGCGAAGTGATGCTATAACTAGTACTGAAACAGTATTTTTATACTGTGCGTTTCTGTGTGGGCACAAACTGATGAGGTCTTTACTAATTATATACTGAAGTGATCTTCTGTATATAAAGAGAATTGGAAATGAAAAAAAAAAAAAACAACCTGGTGTTAAAATGGAAATGGCATAGAAAATTAATTAATTTGAAAAAAAAAATATGTAGGATCTCTGTCTTTAATGTGCTGTACATTGCTATTTAATGCTATAATTAGTAATCCAATGGTAGTTTATTCATTTTACGTTGCTATGTGGGCAAAATGTTGAAATCTTTACCTAAAATATACTAAACTGATCTTCTGTATATAAAGAGAATTGAAAATGAATCTTTACATGAATGGAAGGGGAGAGGGAGTGGGAAAGGGGAGGGTTGCGGGCGGGAGGGAAGTTATGGGAGGGGGGAAGCCATTGTGACCCATAAGCTATACTTTGGAAATTTATATTCATTAAATAAAAGTTTAACAAACAAACAACAAAAAAAAGACGTAGACTGGCAAAATAGATTAAAAACCGAATCCATATATGTGCTGCCTACAGGAAATACATTTCACCAAAAACAATGCATGCAGACTGAAAGTGAAAGGATGGGAAAAGATATTCCATGCCAACATAAACCAAAAAAGAGCTGGTGTAGCCATCCTAATATGAGACAAACTAGATGTCAACAAAAAATCTGTTAAAGAGACAAAGAAGGGCACAATGTATTGATTACAGGACCAATTAACATGAAGATGGAAATATTATAAATGTATATGCATCTAATTACAGGGCACCTGGTTATTTAAAAGACATGTTAAGAGATCTTAAGGAAGACATAGATTCCAATACAATAGTAGTGGGAGACTTTAATACCCCACTTTCAGCAACAGACAGGACAACTAGACAGAAAATCAGCAAGGAAACAGCAAATTTCATTGGCACTATAGACCAAATGGACCAAACAGATATCTACAGAAACTTTCATCCTAGAGTTGCACAATACACATTCTTCTCAGCAGTGCATGAAACTTTCTAGGATTGACCACATTCTGAGCCATAAAGCAAGTATCAGCAAATTAAAAAAAAATAAAATCATACCACGCATCTTCTCAAACCACAATGGAGTGAAGCTGGAAATCTGCAATTCAGGAATCTAGAACATATGCAAACACATGGAGACTGAACAACATTGAATCCAAATTAAAAAAAAAAAGATCAGCAAGACTAAGAGCTGGTTTTTTGAAAAAATAAAATTGACACATCATTGGCCCAACTAACCCAAAAAGGAAAGAGAAGACCCGAATCAATAACATTAGAGATGAAAAAGGAAATGTAGCAACAGGCATCACAGAAATAAAAAGAATCATCAGAAATTATTAAAAACAGCTGTATGCCAACAAACTGGGAAACGTAGAAGAAATGGATAGATTCCTGGACATTAACAACCTACCTAAATCGAGCCATGAAGACATAGAAAACCTAAACAGACCCATAACCAAGACAAAAATTGAATAGTAATAAAGGCCCTACATACAAAAGAAAGCCCAGTACTGGATGGCTTCACTGCTGAATTTGACCAAACATTTAAAGAAGAAGTAACTCTAATTATTCTCAAGTAATTCAAAACAGCTAAAAGGGAGGGAATCCTCCCAAATTCTTTCTACTAAGCCAGCATCGCCTTAATTCCTAAACCTGAAAAAGATGCAGCAGAAAAACAGAATTACAGAACAATTTCTCTGATGAACATAGATGCAAAAATCCTCGACAAAATTCTAGGCAATTGAATTCAAAAACACATCCAGCCTGACCAAGTGGGATTTATCCCCAGTATACAGCGATGGTTCAACATTCTCAAGTCAATCAGTGATACATCACATTAACAAACTGCAGAACAAAAACCGTTTGATTACCTCAATAGATTCAGAGAAAGCATTTGATAAAATACAAAGCCTTTTCATGATGAAAACACAAATTCGTTATAGAAGGATCATTCCTCAACACAATCAAGGCAAACCTATGACTAGCATACTATTGACTGGGGAAAATTTGGAAGCAATCTTACTAAGATCCGTTATCAGACAGGTATGCCCATTCTCACTAGTTCTATTCAATATAGTCTTGGAAGTTTTAGCCAGATTCATTAGGCAATAAATAGAAATCAAAAATATACAAATTGGGAAGGAGGAAGTTAAACCATCCCTATTTGCATATGACATGATTTTATATATAGGGGATCCAAAAGACTCCAATAGGAGACTATTGGAACTCACAGAAGAGTTTTGTAAAGTAGCAGGATAAAAGTCAATACACAAAAATCAAATATTTGTATGCATACACAATGCCAAGGCTGAGATTGAGTTTCTAAATTCAATCCCATTCAAAATAGCTAATATGGAGCCGTACAGAAACTTCTCGATTTGATGTAATCCCATTTGTTAATTTTGGCTTTGACTGCCTGCACCTCTGGGTTCTTTCCAAGAACTCCTTGCCCATGGAGCCAACGCCGTGGTGCAGCAGGTTAACACCCTGGCCTGAAGATCTGGCATTCCATGTGGGCACTGGTTCAAGACCTGGCTGCTCCACTTCTGATCCAGCTATCTGCTGTGTCCTGGGAGAGCAGTGGAGGATGGCCCAGGTCCTTGGGCCCCTACACCCTGGGGGAGGCTCCTGGCTCCTGGCTTTGGATCGGCACAGCTCCGACCATTGCGGCCAATTGGGGAGTGAACCAGTGGATGGAAGACCTCTCTCTCTCTGCCTCTCCTTTCTCTGTGTAACTCTGACTTTGAAATAAATGAATAAATCTTTAAAAAATAGCTACAAAATATCAAATACCTTGGAATAAATTTAACCAAGGATGTCAAAGATTTCTACCTTAAGAATTACATTAAAGAAAGAAATAGAAGATGACACAAAAAATGGAAACATCTTCCATGATCATCGATTAGAAGAAAAATATCATCAAAATGCCCATTTTTTCAAAAGCAATTTACTGATTCAATGTGATACCAAACATAATACCAAAGATATTCTTTTTAGATCTTGAAAAAAGTGATGCTGAAATCCATATGCATGCACAGGCGACCTCAAATAGCTAAAGCAATAATATACAACAAAGCTGGAGGCATTACAATACCAGATTTCATGACATAGCATAAGGCAGTTATAATCAAAACATCCTGGTACTGGTACAAAAATAGATGAATAGGCCAGCGCTGCGGCTCACTAGGCTAATCCTCCGCCTTGCGGCACCGGCACACCAGGTTCTAGTCCCAGTTGGGGCACCGGATTCTGTCCCGGTTGCCCCTCTTCCAGGCCAGCTCTCTGCTGTGGCCAGGGAGTGCAGTGGAGGATGGCCCAAGTGCTTGGGCCCTGCACCCCATAGGAGACCAGGATAAGCCCCTGGCTCCTGCCATCGGATCAGCGTGATGCGCAGGTCACAGCGCCAGCCGCAGCGGCCATTGGAGGGTGAACCAACGGCAAAAGGAAGACCTTTCTCTCTGTCTCTCTCTCTCACTGTCCACTCTGCCTGTCAAAAAAAAATTTAAAAAATAGATGAATAGATTAATGAAACAGACTAGAAACACCAGATATCAATCCAAACATCTATAACTAACTTATATTTGACCAAGGAGCTAAAACCAATCCCTAGAGCAAGGGCAGTCTCTTCAATAAATGATTCTAAGAAAACTGCATTTCAACATATAGATATATGAAATAAGACCCTGACCTAACACCTTGCACAAAAACACATTCAAAATGGATTAAAAATCCAAATCTATGACTAACACCATCAAATTATTAGAGAACATTGGGGGAAACCCTGCAAGATACTGGCATGGGCAAGGAGTTCTTGGAAAGAACCCAGAGGTGCAGGCAGTCAAAGCCAAAATTAACAAATAGAATTACATCAAATCGAGAAGTTTCTGTATGGCAAAAGAAACACTCAGGAAAGTGAAGAGACAACCAACAGAATGGGAGAAATTATTTGCAAACTATGCAACTGATAAAAGATTAATGACCAGGATCTATCAGAGGTCAGGAAACTCCACAACAACAAAACAAACAGGCAAAATGATTAAAACAGGCAAAGGACTTAAACAGACATTTTTCAAAATTTTGAAATCCAAATGGCCAACAGACACATTAAAAATGATCTGGTAAAAAAGCTTGTGAGAGCCCTTCAGGCAATGAAAGTGAAGACATTGCAAAGATCTCTGTGAGTGAGTCCCAGTGAAAAGTCGTGGCCATCAAGAAAAAATATACTTCTCCCTAATGGGTGAGAGTATTTTCACTTTGTTTATGGCCTTGTCCAAATACTAATGGGGTTTGTTGATTCATAAGGTTTCCATAGCCTATGCAGTTCATGTCAAGTGCCACCTGTGGTCGCTAACATCGTATATGAGTGGTAATTGTTAAATTAACAACAGGAGTCACTGTATACTAACTTCCCATTCAGGACCTCTGGCCTCAATGAGTTATATTGAGAATTAACTGTTTGTGTGTGTGCAAATTTTTGAAATCTTTGCTTAGTGTAGAGTTAGTCTTCCATGTACAAAGTAATTGAAAATGAATCTTAATGGAGAATGGGACTAGCAAGGAGAGAGCAAGGAGGAGGAGTAGGGGTAGGAGTATGGGTGGGAGGGTGTATATGGTGGGAAGAATAACTGTATTCTTAAAGTGGTACTTATGGAATTTGTAATTCTTAAAAAATAAATAAAAATACTCTATTTAATTGAATAGTTTTCTATTGTGTGTGTGTGTACCTCATTTTCTTTACCATTTACCATTTGATAGACAGTTAATTTGTTTTCATTTCTTTGGTATTATGAAGTTACATGATTTAATTTCCTGTAGCTATTATCCAGGAGTGGCACTGCTTTCTATAGTTTCGCTTTTTCTTCTTGAGTAATTGATATTCTCTTTGCCACAATGGATTTACTAATTTACATTTCAACTGAAATGTGTGAGTGTTTCATTTGTTCCCCATTATTTGAACACTTGTTATCTTTTGTCATCCTGGTAATAGTCAATATAGCTGGAACAAGGTGGTATCTCATTATAATTTTGATTTCCTTTTCTCTTATGATTAGTGAAACTTAATATTTTTGTATGTACCTGGTCATTAGTCTGTCTCCCTTGTAATAATTTCTGAGTATGTCTACCCTTCAAATTTAATAGAATGATTTATGACTTTGCTATTGAGTTACTTACATATTTGATTGTTAGGCCATTCTCAGGTGACAGGTTTGTAAATATTTTTTTCCATTATGTAGGTTCTTTTTCACTTTAGTTTTTCATTGCTGTATAGAAGCACTTTAGTTTGATGAAATCCCACTTTTCTAGGTTTCTTTTTGCTTCCTGTTCTTTTGTGTATAACTCAAAAGTGAGAGACAAGCTCCAGTATCATTCTTGTGGGTATAATATACAATTTCCAACATCCATTTTATAAGACTTTACTTATTTATTTGAGAGGTAGAGTTACAGAAAGATAGAGGGAGAGACAGAGAGAAAGGTCTTTCATCCACTGGTTCATTCCCCAAATGTCCACAAAGGACAGAACTGGGCTGATCCGAAACCAGGAGCTTCTTCCATGTCTCCCACATGTGTGTAGGGGCCCAAACACTTGGGCCATCTCTTTTTTTAAAGGTTCATTTATTTATTTGAAAGTCAGAGATACACAGAGAGAAGGAAGGCCGAGAGAAGGGGAGAGGTTTTCCATCCGCTGGTTCACTCCCCAATTGGCTGCAATGGCTAGAGCTGCGCTGATCTGAAGCCAGGAGCCAGGAGCTTCTGGGTCTCCCATGTGAGTTCAGGGGCCCAAGGACTTGGGCCATCTTCTGCTTTCCCAGGCCATAGCAGAGACTTGGATTGGGAGTGGAGCAACTGGTACTCAAACCGGCACCCATATAGGATGCAGGCACTGCAGGTGGTGCTTTTATCCATTACATGGGCCACCTTCTGCTGCTTTTGAAGGCAATAGCAGAGAGCTGGATCAGAAGTGGAGCAGCAGGGACTCACACCAGTGCCCATATGGAATGGCAACACTGCAGGTGGTGGCTTTACCCACTATGCCACAGCACTGGTCCAATAGGTAACTTCTAGAAACCAAGTTGTCAGCAAGTCAGAGCACTAAATTTTCAATGTCAGCAGAATTCTCCAGAGTTCACTATATTTAAGTCATTACTTAAACACATACATAATGGGTTATTGAAGATCCTTTATAATTAAATGTTGCCATGAAGAAAATATTTATTGGTTAAAACTGAAGACTTCAAGGAGTGAATGTTGCCAATATGAGCAACTATGAATTAAAACAAATTTGTCTTGGAGACTTTCCATGATTAAAAAATAAATACCAACAAATATAAACATCAATTCTGTATGACATTTATTATTTGATTTATATGTGGTGATTCATTAGCATTTCAAAGATATCTATTATATATACCAAAGATTACTTTTTGCTTTTCTTCTTCTTTTTTTTTACCTAGAAACATTTTATTTAAGGCATAAAAATCACGTATTTCATAAATATATATTTAGGAAATATGGATTCTTTCCACCCTACCCTCCCTACTGCTTATACTCCCATCCTTCTTCCTCCAGCCATTCTTATTCACATTCTTATTTTTTACAAGGATCTACTTGTAATTAACTTTATATTGATAAGATTAGCCTTACAGTAAGTAAAGAATTCAACAAATTGTATGGAAAAAACTGTCCCTCAACAGTTGAGACAGGGGCTGTTCAAAAGCATCCTATCTCAATGTGGCAATTTCACTTTTACAGATTACCTTTCAGGTACTCTATTAGTTACCACAGACCAGGGAGAACATATGATGTTTGTCTTTTGGGGAGTGGATTATTTCACTAAGTATAATGACTTCCACTTGCATCCACTTTATACTAATGATAGTACATATACCATAATTTTTTATCCAGTCTTCAGTTGACAGACATCTGGATTGTTTCTATATTTTAGCTATTGTGAATTGAGCTCCATTAAACATGAAGGTACAGATAAATCTTTCATATGCTGATTTCATTTTCTTTGAGTAAATTCCAAGGCGTGAGATGGCTGGGTCATATTGTAGGCATATATTTATAAATATATGCATTTTGCCTACATACATGTACACACAATCTTATTTAGTACTTTATAATGTGTTTTCAATTTTCAAATCTTGAGAAACAAATATTTCTTTTCTGGCACATGAATATGAGAAATGTATAAATCTTTCTCAATAATAAGCATATTATTGTAAATATGTTTGATACTAAAATTTTGTGTTTAAATATCTGTAATTTTGGGGGCCAGTGCTGTGGCTCAGCAGGTTAACACCCTGGTCTGAAGCACCAGCATCCCATATGAGTGCCAGTTCTAGTCCCAGCTGCTCCTCATCTGATTCAACTCTCTGCTATGGCCTGGGATAACAGCAGAAGATGGGCCCCTGCACCCGCATAGGAGACCCAGAAGAAGCTCCCGGCTTCTGGCTTCAGATCAGTGAAGCTCCGGCCGTTGTGGCCATCTGGGGAGGAACCAGCAGATGGAAGACCTTTCTCTCTGTCTCTACCTCTCTCTGTAACTCTGCTACAGAGTAAAAATAAATAGTAAAAATAAAATAGATCTTTAATAAATAAATAAATATCTGTAATTTTGTAGATGAACAATGATAGAAAAAATGAAATTCTGGAGGTGTCTTCACTGCATTTGGCACAGAATAGTTGTTCAACAAAAGACCTTTAAAGGTGATGCTATTTACTGATACATTAGTAACATTACCTGGGATCCAGGGCCAGTGCTGTGGTGCAGTAGGTTAATCCTCCGCCTTATACGCTGGCATCCCATATGGGTGTTTTTTCGAGTCCCAGCTGCTCCTCTTCTTATATAGTCCTCTGCTATGGCCTAGGAAAGCAGTAGAAGATGACCCAAGTGCTTGGAACCCTGCACCTGCGTGGGGGACCCGGAAGAAGCTCCTGGCTCCTGCCTTTGGATTGACAAAGCTCTGGCCATTGTGGCCATTTGGGGAGTGAACCAGCAGAAAAAAGACCTCTATCTTTGTTTTTCTCCCTCTCTTCGTCTGTATCTACCTCTTAAGTAAGTAAATGAATATATTAAAAAAAAAAAACATTATGAGGCTAATCCTCCACCTTGCGGCGCCGGCACACCGGGTTCTAGTCCCGGTCGGCGCACCGATCCTGTCCCGGTTGCCCCTCTTCCAGGCCAGCTCTCTGCTGTGGCCAGGGAGTGCAGTGGAGGATGGCCCAAGTCCTTGGGCCCTGCACCCCATGGGAGACCAGGAGAAGCACCTGGCTCCTGCCATCGGATCAGCGCGATGCGCAGGTCGCAGCGCCAGCCGCAGCGGCCATTGGAGGGTGAACCAACGGCAAAAGGAAGACCTTTCTCTCTGTCTCTCTCTCTCACTATCCACTCTGCCTGTCAAAAAAAAAAAACAAAACAAAACATTATGTGGAATAATGAAGGGAAAAGAGAGGACAGTATTTTTTGAGTTATTTGTTTTCAGTTCCCTTTTCAGATATTATCCTGGTTATATGACTCTTACTATTTTGTTTGAGTTATAATTAGATGAAGAACTTTATTTATATGTATATCCAAGACTTCAACAAAGATAGTGTAGAACCTGAGAAAAATGTCTGTTCAAGGCAAACAGTATAATAAATTTTCTTATCTCCTAGATATCTATAGAAAATGTTCTTGTTTTACCTGTACATTTTTCTTGTAGTTCATTTTTGTGTGATGTGACCATAACGTAAGTGGATGGAAAGAAATTTCCTTTTAATAAATGAGGTTTTTTGCACTAGATTTGCTAGGTTAAATTTGTTAGCTTTTTATTTGTTTGTTTTATTATTGTTCTACAATTCTTATTGGACTGAACTTTTTTCTTTCAGGATGTTTTCATAGTATGACGAGAATGTCATGGATTGAGGGAAGATTTATACAGAAAGAATTTGGACTGGTAACTACATTTTATATTTTTGCTAAATTAGAATGTGATATTTCACCTCAGTTTTTCATTTTCATTGAGCTTTCTGATTAAGCCTGCTGGAAAGTACCAACATTTAGAACTTAATATTCTTTTTTTAAATATGTATTTATTTGTTTGCTTAGTTGAGAGGTAGAGTTGCAGACAGAGAGAGAAACAGACCAAGAGAAAGGACTTCCATGCACTGGTTCACTCCCCCAAATTAGTCCAAAAGCCAGAACTGAGCAATCTGAAGCAAGGAGCCAGGAACTTCTTCCGGGTCTCCCATGCAGGTAAAAGGACCCAAGCACTTCGGCCATCATCCACTGGTATCCCAGGACCTAAACAAAGAGCTGGATCAGAAGAGGAGCAGCCAGGACATGAACTGGCACCTATATTGAAGGCTGGCATCACAGGTGGAGGTTCAGCCTATTATGACATAGCACTGGCACCTAGAAGTAAAAATTATTGCAAAAAAAACTACAATTTTTTTCCATTATTGTTTAGAAATGTATTAGAAATGCCAGTGTGTTTATCCTAGTTCCTTTTTCATGATGTTTTAAACATAAATATCTCATTTTACTGTAATTTAATAAATTTTTACTTCCTTTATACTTGATATGATTTCCTATTCAACATTTTTCATGTCAATACTTAAATTAGAATACAGTAATATTTTATTGTTTAATCTTTTACTTTATTTTTTCTCACTTAAGCTTCCAGTTTTGGAGCTCTGGAATCTCAGTTCATTCAGATATCTTAAAATTTATTTTAGACTAACATTATACTGATGAAGAGGTGGTGATTAAATGTATTAATAACAGTAAAGTTTATCTATTTCATATGTAATAGATTCATGATAAAAAAGTAACTGTTAATTTTTACTTTACCAAAAATAATCTGTAAGTAGAGGCTTGAATAGAATAGGCAATAGGAACATTCACTAATAGTAAAGCAGCTGGCAAAGGTTTTATTACTCATGTGAAAATTAACTCTTTAGGAATTGCATGTAATGATTCAGATTAGATTTAGCAGCTTCATTTCCCATTTATTTTCTAGTTGGAATGAGTGAATTGAAAAGGAATTTTTGGTGATTAATCTTCATAAGTTTATTATTGCCTGTATTCCCCCATGTGACAACATATCAGAAGTGGAAAAGATTATAGAAAGAATTAAACCACACTTTATGCCAAAAGTGCTTATATACTTTGTTAGGCAGAATGCCATGTTTTAGTTATCAGATGCCTTTAGTCATTGATGTATTACTGTGTATTCTATATTGGGGATAAAAACTGGAAAAACCTTCATCTGTTTTCAAGAAACTAGCAATGCAGTAGAGAAAACAAACATACTTAAGCCAATGTAATTCAACAGAGTAATCCTTTAAAATGTAGTCACTTTTACTACTGTGTGTTATTTTGAGGAAGATGCTTTTCCTAGTTTGAGTGCTCTTATCATGCAATAGTGTGGGATTTTGTCTAACAATTTCATATGTCTTTTGAGGTGATCATGGGTTATTTTTGTTCTTTTTTCTGTTTTTATATATTACATTGGCTGATTTTCTTATGTTGAATAATCCTTAAATTCCAAGATATTCCACTTGGATTATATGTGTGTATATATATATATGCATGTTTATGTACCTTGTATATATATGTACAATTTCATATATAATATATAATTCCTTTTTGGATGTTACTTAATTATGTTTTCTGGAATTTTTGTGGAGAATTTTTATCTATAAAAATAAGTGATATTGTTTTAATTTTACTCAATAGCTTTGATGTTTATATGAAGATTATGTCAGCCTCATTGTTTTAGTGAAAAATGTTCCTCAGCTTCTTTTTGAAGGGTTTGTTAAAATTGATGCTTATTCTTCAAGTGTACAAAACAGATTTGTTATTTTCTTAAGATTTATTTATTTATTTGAAGGAATTACAAAGAGGCAGAGGCAGATAAAGGTCTTCCAAATGATAGTTCAATCCCCAGATGGTTACAATGGCTGGAGCTGAGCCATTCTGAAGCCAGGAGCAAGGAGCTTCTTCCAGGTCTCTCATGTGGGTTCAGGGACCCAAGGACTTGAGCCATCTTCTACTGATTGCCCAGACCATAGCAAAGACCTGGCTCAGAGGAGGAGCAGCCAGGACTCAAACTGGCACCCATATAGGATGCTGACTCTGCAGTTGGTGGCTTTATCTGCTACACCACAATGCCAGCTCCAGATTTGTTATCTTTTATGCAACTGGAAAAAGAGGAGTTATAGTGAAAAAACACACTGATACTGCTTGTCTATGTAATATTGTTCACTTGTGTTTTCATGTAGTTTATTAATGACAAATTTTCTCAGGCTGTTAAAGATAAGAATGATCATCTAAAGCCCTTGTCTCTACTGGTGAGAAACAGTGTTATTTCCTTTTTTTCCTTCTTACTAGTTGTTGAACTCTTTACTTAGTGCAGGGTTAACTTATGAATATAAAGTAAACTGAAATTAGATCATTATTAGAATTGAGAGAAGAATTAGGAGAAGAAGAAGAAGAAAAAGTGAGAGTGTGGGCAGGACAGAGAGTAGGGTGGGAATTGTCACTATGTTCCAAAACTGTATATATGAAATACAAGAAATTTGTTTTAATGAAATAAAATATAAAACTATGTCAATTTCTACATTCTTACAGGATAATCTTGCTGGATGTAGAATTCTTGGTTGACTGTTTTTTCCTTTAACTATTATGAATATGCCATCTATTGCTGTCTGGACTCCATGGCTTGAAATGAAAAACCAGCTCATATTTTATTAGAGTTAGTATTGTCTTTGTGCTTTCAAGATTCTATTTTTCTCATATTTTAGCAGTTTGATTATAATTTTTCTAAATGTGGATCTCTTTGACTTTATCTCTCTTGCAGGCTTTTTTTGTTTCTTGGATGTTTAGATTTATGTTTTTCATCAAATTTGGGAGATATTTAGCCATTACTCTTTCAAACATTCTTTCTACTTCTTTCTCTCCTTTTTTGTTATGGAATGCTCATTTGTATCTTGGTATGCTTGATGATGTTCCACAGATCTATGCTTTGCTCATTTGCCTTTATCCTTTTATTTTATTCTTTAGATTGGATAATGCCAATTGTCCTTTAGTTTGCATCTTGTCATTGATAATCTGGAAAACATGGAAACATTAGCATCATGCTTTATTATTATTTTTAAGACACGGATTTCTTTAGTTCTTTGAATATATTTAAAATAACTGATTTGTCTAGTAACTTTAGCATCTTGACTTCCTCAGGGATATCTTCTGTTGACTGCCTCTTTCTTGTGCAGGGGGCATTCATATATATATATATATATATATATATATATATATATATAATATTTCTGCATCTTTTATAATACTTCTGTTCAAAACTAGACATTAAATAATATAAAAATGGTAAGTAAAATGGGAAGTCAGATTCTCCCTCATCCCTAGGGTTTTGTTGTTATTGTGGTTGTTGTTACAGTTTGGTTAATTACTTTTATGAACTAATTCTTTATTCTTCATAAAGTGTGTCCATAAAGCTTCTGCTTGGTTAGTTCAATTATGAGATAATAATTTGAAATTAATTTCCTTAAGTATCTGGAAACTGTGAATTGCCTAGTTCTTGCCTGGAGATTTTCTGTGTTCTGGAAACAAGCAGGTAGTTTACAACTCTGCATTAGTTTTCAATTCTCCAGGCAGAACCTCAGCAGAAGTCAGAAGTAAGAGCTGGGCCCTTCTGGGCTGGTGCTGTGGTGCAGCCAGTTGAATCCCAGGCCTGAAGCACCAGCATCCTATATGGGTGCCAGTTCTAGTCCTGGCTGCTCCTCTTTTGATCCACCTCTCTGCTATGGCCTGGGAAAGCAGTAGAAAATGGCCCAACTTTTTTTTCTAATTTTATATTGCCCTAATTCATTGCTATTTCAGGAAACATGAAGGAAGTTCATAAATTTTTGTCATTTGTGTTTGCTGGGATTCTGTTTTCAGCTCTGGTGTCCTATATGTCACTTTTCTTCAGCATTGTGCATCTCCTTAGTTATCAAAAGAGAGCAATAGCCCTGATCTCTTTTTATGCAAGGAAATAAAAATATGATAAAGGGGCTGGCCCCGTGGTGCACTAGGTTAATCGGCTGCCTACGGCACTGGCATCCCATATGGGCACCGGTTCTAGTCCCAGTTGTTCCTCTTCCAGTCCAGCCCTCTGCTGTGGCCTGGGAAGGCAGTGGGAGATGGCCCAAGTGCTTGGGCCCCTGCACCCACATCGGAGACCAGGAAGAAGCTCCTGACTCCTGGCTTTGGATCAGTGAGTTCCAGCCATTGCGGCCATTTAGGGAGTGAACCAGTGGAAGGAAGACCTTTCTATCTGTCTCTCTCTCACGGTCTGTAACTCTACCTGTCAAATATATAAATACATAAAATCTTTAAAAATATATTAAAGGACAGAGCATGCAGTATACATATTGGCAACCTCACTTATTCAGTTGACTATACTGACCTCCCTTGGGTATTCTTGGTCTTTGCTGTACAGCTGTCTTTCCTTATTAACTCCTTGATTTTCCTAGGACCTGGCAAAAGAACAATTCCAAAGCTATGTTTCTTCATTGATTGGGACTTGGAATAAGAAAGAAGAAAAGTGGAGGGGTTCAGGAAGCTACATGATATGTAAGTAAAAACTTCTTAGAGAGTATTTATCAAAGCAGAACACTTCATATATAAAGTGACTGGGATGGATTATAAGTAAATCCAGAATATTTTGCACAGTGTATCAGATTCTGTAGAATCACGAACAATATGGCAAGATTTAAAAGTGCTTATTTTCTCTCTGTTTGTATAAATAAATTCTGCTAGCTTACTTGACATAAATAAAATTGGGACTGGCGCTGTGGTGCAGCGGGTTAATGCCCTGGCCTGAAGTGCCAGCATCCCATATGGGTGCCAGTTCAAGACCCAGCTGTTCCACTCCCTATCCAGCTCTCCGCTATGGCCTGGGAAAGCATTAGAAAATGGCCCAAGTCCTTGGGCCCTGCACCTGTGTCGGAAGACCCAGAGGAAGATCCTGGCAACTGGCTTCAGATTAGCGCAGCTCCAACTGAAGTGGCCAGTTGGGGAGTAAACTAGCAGATGAAAGACCTTTTACTCTACCTCTCCTTCTTTCTCTGTGTAACTGACTTTTAAATAAATACTTTTTTATAGAGTGGCAAGATGGCAGAATAGGAAGGGAGCACACTGATAGTTGGGGAAGACACAGGTTAATAAAAATGGAGATACTACATGTTCAAGGAAGAGTAGGGGAAGAAACAGCTGAGGAAACACTTCCAGAACTAGTGATTCACAGTGGACCTGCGTGGAGTTCGTGGGAGCCCAAGTTCGGGACACCAGCGGCAGACTCAACACACCAGCGCTGGAACGCGAGTTGAGCCGAACCTCAATAGCCCGAGACAACAGTGGGCAAGCGGAAAGAGGAGACTAGAGGGAACGAGGCTTGAAACTCCGTGGGGAAAAGTTCACCAGGCTAACTCGAAGAGAGAGAGGAAAAAAAAGTGACCGATACGGACACGAGTTTCTCTCTCTCCGCTCACCCCTCAAAGGCGAGCAAGACAAAGAGCAGGCGCCATTTTGGACATACGTCATAAACAGGGCGACCTCAGGTCTGCACCGGCCCTGAGCCTAGCAGAAAAACCTGACTCTGGGGTAAGGGGTGAAATAACAGGAGATTAGGATCTAACTTGGCAACCCAGTGGGAGACTGCAAGAGAATTGGAGCCCACACTGAGGGCAGCACAGATTCCCTGTGTGGTCCTTGGGAAAGAGCTTCCAATCTCTGGCTCCTGTGGGTATATCATTTGCCTGCTAACTACCTCCAATTACGTTCAGCTGTGCGGAATTACTTCCCTTTTGAATCAAGAAAGAAAGAAAGAAAAAGAGAGAGAGAGAGAGAGATTTACCACGCCTAACCTGGGAGTGTCATCTTTGACACACCCTCAACCCTGAGGAACCAAACACAGCTCTCAGTCCACACTCATCTCAAGCCTCTAAGGCTCCACCGAAAGCAGACAGTCCACTTAATATAGAGCCATAGCATAACAAGAAAAAACACCACAGTGAAGAAACCAAATATCTCCAACATGCCAAACAACAAACGCAAAAACCAAGGTAACAAGAACAAGGAAGACACTATGACGCTCCCAAATGAAAAAGACACCCCAATTCAAGATTATGAAGATGAAGAGTTAGAAGAAATGCAAGAAGCGGGTCTCAAAAAATTGATAAGAACATTAAGAAGTTCTCAAAATCAAATTCTTGAACTACAGAAAACCTTAATGGACAAGATAGACAATCTCTCTCGTGAAAATGAAATATTAAGGAGGAATCAAAATGAAATGAAACAACTAGTAGAACAAGAAACTGATAGTGATGACAAATCATAATGAAAGGAAGAATACAATAGATCAAATGAAAAACAAATTAGAGAAACTGACTCTAGATGTACAATGTAATACTTTATCCTTTTTAGTATTTGTTGTTGTTATTGTTGTTCTAGTACTAGTGGTTGAACTCTGTAATTAACACAGAATTATTCTTAGGTGTTTAAATTTTAACTGAAAAGTGATCCCTGTTAAATATAAAAGTGGAAAAAGAAAGGAAGGAGATGTACAATTTGGGACATGCTCAATCGGACTTGCCCCAAATGGTGGAGTTAGAAATGTGCCAGGGGATTCATATACAATCCCATCAAGGTGGCATGTACCAATGCCATCTCACTAGTCCAAGTGATCAATCTCAGTTCACAATTGATGGCTCTGATATGTCTAAGAGTCAAAGGGATCACACAAACAAGACTAGTGTCTGCTGATACTAACTGATAGAATCAAAAACGGAGAGAACAATCCATCATGGCAAGCGGGATACACAGCAGACTCATAGAATGGCAGATGTCCTAAACAACACTCTGGCCTCAGAATCAGCCCTTAAGGCATCGGATCTGGCTCAAGAGCCCATGAGAGTATTGTAGGCATGGAAAGCCAAGACACCATGGAAAAGAAAAAAAATGAAGAAGACCTCAATGAAAGATCTTTGTGAGTGAGATCCCAGCGGAGAGAACGGGGCCATCAAAGAAGGAGGTACCTTTCTCTGAAGGGAGGAGAGAACTTCCACTTTGCTATGACCCTATTGGAATAAGATCAAAGTCATCGAACTATAAAGGCTTCCATAGCCCTGGCAACTCATGACTAGAGCCTAGGGAAATTACTGATGCCATGAACAGGAGTGTCAAATTGTTAAGTCAGCAACAGGAGTCACTGTGTACTTACATCCCATGTGGGATCTGTCCTAATGTGTTGTCTAATGTGCAGTGGTTCTATAAATAGTACTGAAACAGTATTTTTACACTTTGTGTTTCCGTGTGGGTACAAACTGATGAGATCTTTACTAATTATATACTGAATTGATCTTCTGTATATAAAGATAATTGGAAATGAAAAAAAAACCTGGTGTTAAATTGGAAAGGGCATAGAAAATTAATTAATTTTTAAAAAAAATATTATGTAGGGTCTCTGTCTTTAATGTGCTATACACTGTTATTTAATGCTATAACTAGTACTCCAACAGTATTTTTTTTACTTTGTGTTGCTATATGGGGGCAAACTGTTGAAATCTTTACCTAATATATACTAAACTGATCTTCTGTATATAAAGAGAATTGAAAATGCATTTTCATGTGAATGGAAGGGGAGAGGGAGCGGGAGAGGGGAGGGATGCAGGTGGGAGGGAAGTTATGGGAGGGAGGAAGCCATTGTAACCCATAAGCTGTACTTTGTAAATTTATATTCATTAAATAAAAGTTTAATAAATAAAAAAATGGGTGAAGCAAAAGAGAGAATATCGGATTTAGAAGACAGAGAACATGATAGGAAACAGGCAAACCAAAGAAAAGAAGAGGAAATTAGAAATCTAAAAAATACTGTCGGGAATCTACAGGATACTATTAAAAACCTAACACTCAGGTTCTAGGAGTTAATTGAAGGCATGGAGAGGGAGAAAGGATTAGAAGGCATTTTCAGTGACATACTAGCAGAAAATTTCCCAGGTTTGGAGAAGGACAGAGGCATCTTAGTACAGGAAGCTTATAGAACCCCTAATAAACATGACCAAAAGAGATCCTCACCATGACACGTCGTAATTAAACTCACCACAGTGAAACATAAAGAAAAGATCCTAAAATGTGCAAGAGAGAAACATCAGATTACTCTCAGAGGATCTCCAATTAGACTCACAGCAGACTTCTCATCAGAAACCCTACAAGCTAGAAGGGAATGGCGAGACATAGCCCGGGTACTAAGAGAGAAAAACTGCCAGCCCAGAATACTATATCCTGCAAAGCTCTCATTTGTGAATGAAGGTGAAATTAAGACTTTTCATAGCAAACAGAAACTGAAAGAATTTGTCGCCACTCATCCTGCCCTGCAAAAGATGCTTAAAGATGTGTTACACACAGAAACACAGAAACATGGTCACCAATATGAAAGAAGGTAAAGGAACGAAACCTCACAGCAAAAGATCACAGGAAGCTCAATTTCTCTTTGACATAGAATTAAACTCTGATGCTCTGTTAAATCAATGTGTTAAAGTAATCTATTATGTTCTCTTGATATCTGTTAAATTCTAATTGTTCAAAAATAGCTGAATTTTTATTAAGAGCTAAGGGTTATTTAAATATGTGCTTATTTTCAAAGATTTGAATAATCACCTTGTAACAATGATCAGATTTGGTCTATGTTATGTCATGTTTTTAAGGAATCTTATTTCAACCAGATATTTTGGATTTTGAGCCTTCTCGGCATTCTTGACAGGCATTCAAAAAATCAAAGTTTCAAACAATCTGGTCTCTAAAATTTCCAGTAAATCTTGGACTTTGGTTTTTCCAGTTTAGGCCCAACTGAAAAAATTGAAGGACCTATGTCTCTCATAGAGACACCAACTAATCAGGCTATTTGGATTATATTAGAAGGACTGTCAAGATGTGATGTGGTACCAGACTTTAAGTTTCTATAATGGAAAATGCTATAAATACAAATGTTTGAGAATTAAAAAGTCTAATGATCTTGTGTTACTAGACATGATAGTTATCCTAATGAGAAAGCCCCAGAGGCCTAAAGGGTTAAATACTTGTAAAATCCTACAGGTGCTTTCAAAAATACTGTGAAGTAAGCAAGTGCCTCTTGTTGGTTGATGAGTTTATAATTTTAAACATGGCAACTTAAAGTCTTTTGTC
>JAMJIG010028268.1:44996-101575 GCA_029532125.1 Lepus townsendii
TAGTTTGATTACAACATGTCGTGGTGAGGATCTCTTTTGGTCATGTTTATTAGGGGTTCTATGAGCTTCCTGTACTAAGATGCCTCTGTCCTTCTCCAAACCTGGGAAATTTTCTGCTAGTATCTCACTGAAAATGCCTTCTAATCCTTTCTCCCTCTCCATGCCTTCAGGAACTCCTAGGACCCGAATGTTGGGTTTTTTAATAGTATCCTTTAGATTCCTGACAGTATTTTTTAGATTTCTGATTTCTTCTTCTTTTCTTTGGTTTGCCTGTTTCCTTTCCTGTTCTCTGTCTTCTAAGTCTGATATTCTCTCTTCTGCTTCGCCCATCCTTTTTTTAAGGCTCTCTAATGTGTTTGTCATTTGATCTATTGAATTCTTCATTTCATTATGATTTCTCGTCACTATCAGAGTTTCTTGTTCCACTAGTTGTTTCATTTCATTTTGATTCCTCCTTAATATTTCATTTTCACGAGAGAGATTTTCTATCTTGTCCAATAAGGATTTCTGTAGTTCAAGAATTTGTTTTTGAGAACTTCTTAATGTTCTTATCAATTTTTTGAGATCCACTTCTTGCATTTCTTCTATCTCATCATCTTCATAATCTTGAATTGGGGTGTCTTTTTCATTTGGGGGCGTCATAGTGTCTTCCTTGTTCTTGTTAGCTTGGTTTTTGCGTTTGTTGTTTGGCATGTTGGAGATATTTGGTTTCTTCACTGTGGTGTTTTTTCTTGTTACACTATGGCTCTATATTAAGTGGACTGTCTGCTTTCAGTAAAGCCTTAGAGGCTTGAGATGAGTATGGACTGAGAGCTGTGTTTGGTTCCTCAGGGTTGAGGGTGTGTCAAAGATGACACTCCCAGGTTAGGTGTGGTAATCTCTCTTTCTTTTTTTGATTCAAAAGGGAAGTAATTCCGCACAGCTGAACGTAATTGGAGGTAGTTAGCAGGCAAATGATATACCCACAGGAGCCAGAGATTGGAAGCTCTTTCCCAAGGACCACTCAGGGAATCTGTGCTGCCCTCAGTGTGGGCTCCAATTCTCTTGCAGTCTCCCACTGGGTTGCCAAGTTAGATGCTAATCTCCTGTTATTTCACCCCTTACCCCAGAGTCAGGTTTTTCTGCTAGGCTCAGGGCCGGTGCAGACCTGAGGTCGCCCTGTTTATGACGTATGTCCAAAATGGCGCCTGCTCTGTCTTGCTCGCCTTTGAGAGGTGAGCGGAGAGAGAGAAACTTGTGTCTGTATCGGTCACTTTTTTTATTTTTTTCCTCTCTCTCTTCTAGTTAGCCTGCTGAACTTTTCCCCACGGAGTTTCAAGCCTCGCTCCCTCTAGCCTCCTCTTTCCGCTTGCCCGCTGGTATCTCGGGCTATTGAGGTTCGGCTCACCTCGCGTTCCAGCGCTGGTGTGTTGAGTCTGCCGCTGGTGTCCCGAACTTGGGCTCCCACGCTCTCCATGCAGGTCCACTGTGAATCACTAGTTCCAGAAGAGTTTCTTCTGCTGTTTCTTCCCCTACTCTTCCTTGACCCTGCAGTATCTCCACTTTTATTAACCTGTTTCTCCTTCGGACTAATAGTGTGCTCCCTGCCTATTCCGCCATCTTGCCGCTCTACCAGGTCAATACATGATTCTTAAAATTTAGAGAAGGCATTGGACCTTCTGGTAAATGTTTTCTTAAGTTGTTATCTAATGGGTGAAACTGTTTGCTAAGTATTCATGTAATATTGCTATTGTCAGCAAGCGATCTAGGACTTGCTCCCTCATTTCTCTATTCTAAGCCAAACTTGTTCTTTCATTTCTCTATTCTCCTCAAGGTAGGAAACTAATTCTATTATGAAGGAATCTGTAGGATGCACAATTTAATCTTTAGAACTTATAAAAGAGATGGCTAACATTTTTCTGTAATAGCATAGCCAAAATAAGAACTTAAATAATAATCTCATAGCTAGATTTACTTTGCCATCAGCCAAGTATACAGTAAGTAGAAAAAACCTCCCTTTTAGACCAAAGGGAAAGAAAGTTTTTAAGTGAGAATATAATTTTCCTCATGGGCATTGTCTACCTTAGAAAAACTACTACAGAACATGCCTGTGACTATAGACTTGTAGTTCAGGCAACCGAAGATTAGAGATGGGACTTGGGCACTCCCTTGACTTGCATCCTCTGGTCTGCTTTAACACAAACCAGGAGGAAAAGAAAGCTAGGCATCAGAAGCAATGGGTGGCAGGCCTATTGATGGCTTGTCTGTACAGTGATCTGCCCTCAAGGAGACCCAACAGGCCAGTCCACTGCACTGGCTTTCAATGTGGTAAGCCTGGGCTTCAGCAGAAGTCAACTTGTGAAGAGCCCTGGCAGCTCTGCCAAGAGTTGGATCACTGGAAATGGACCTACCCTGGAGTTGAAGGATGCCCAGGTCAGAGCCACAGATCTTATTGGCTCTAAGCTGAAAAGCCCTTCACTCAGCCCAACTTCCAAAGTGACCACTGCAGCTGAGGGGATGGTCAAGTAGGGTCAGCAACATTGCAGGCAGAACTGTAAATTTCTTGTTAGAGATGCCCCCTGCCTTTTCCTGGCCAGCTCTCCTCCCAGGCCAGCCAAGTAATGAAAGTCAACAGAGTGCCTTCCCCTAGGAGGTTCACACCTCCTTTAGGATATATCCCATGTGAAGAGATAGATAGGTTTGGGCCTATTAACTTACAAGGCCTAAAGCCCACCAGATTATTATGAAGCCCCTTCTATCAGGTTCTATTTGCCTCTCAATCAGAAAACTTAATTGTAGCTTAGACAGCACCTTTCTTAGCTCCTCAAATAATCTCTCTGTCCTTTGTTCTAGACCCTGTCTAGCACACTTGGGCCTCATTCCTTTGTAATCATAACCTCTACTCTACCTCCAATGGCTCTACTCCCAACCTGTGTGTACTGATGGTCCTCTTCCCCACTTAATGCTGTATAATTGTTCAGACCTGGTAAATGCCACTCTTAGGATCATTGGTTACTCTCCTCACTCTGTCTTTTATGACCTTGTCGAAATATGATAAGAGTCGGCGCACTTGGAAGGCTTCCATAGCCTTGGCAACTCATGACGACAGCCTAGGGCGGTTACTGGCACCATAAACTAGAGTGTCAATTTGTTGGGTCAACAACAGGAGTCACTGTGCACTTGCTCCTCATGTGGGATCTCTGTCCTTAATGTGCTGTACATTTTGATTTAATGCTATAACTAGTACCCAAACATTTGTTTCACTTTGTGTTTCTTTGTGGGTGCAAACTGTTGAAATCTTTATACTAAATTGATCTTCTGTATATAAAGAGAATTGAAAATGAATCTTGATGCAAATGGAAGGGGAGAGGGAGTGGCAGAGGGGAGGGTTGCGGGTGGGAGGGAAGTTATGGGAGGGGGAAGCCATTGTAATCCATAAGCTGTTCACTGGAAATTTATATTCATTAAATAAAAGTTAAAAAAAAAATAAAATTGTCACTATCTTAAAAAATACTTTTTAAAAAAATTAAAAATGTAAACTTTACAGAATTACTTCTTCAATTTCTTTCAGTTTTAAGAAATTTAATTATCACTTTTATGGAATAGGGAATAAATATTGCTATATAAGGGCAAGGAAAATTTATCCATCAAAGTTAAAAGTCTTCAGAAATTGTTTGGTGGAGTATTGTCAATTCTTATAGTGTTGAGTTTAGATGACACTAATACACCTCCTATATTTTGCTTTTCTTCAAATTTCTTCATGAATGAACTTATTTTTTCCTTATAACCCCAATTCTTTCGGTGTATTGAAAAGGAAAATGAGTTCTATACAGGCCCAAATTTGAGTTATTATTGGCAAGAAAATACTTACCTTTCCTGTTCTAAATATTTAAATCTTTTTTTTTGACAGACAGAGTGGACAGTGAGAGAGAGAGACAGAGAGAAAGGTCTTCCTTTGCCGTTGGTTCACCCTCCAATGTCCGCCATGGCCGGCGCATCACACTGATCCGAAGCCAGGAGCCAGGTGCTTATCCTGGTCTCCCATGGGGTGCAGGGCCCAAGCACTTGGGCCATCCTCCACTGCACTCCCAGGCCATAGCAGAGAGCTGGCCTGGAAGAGGGGCAACCGGGACAGGATCGGTGCCCCGACCAGGACTAGAACCTGGTGTGCTGGCACCGCATGGCGGAGGATTAGCCTATTGATCCATGGCACCAGCCTAAATATTTAAATCTTATAACTAGAAATAAGTATATTGCTTTTCTATATTAATGCCTTTCCAACAATGTTGCCAATGTCTATCTTCCTTTGTAGTTACTCCTTTTTTTAAATTATTCAACTTATATATTTGCTGTATAAAATGCAAATTATGCAGTGTATAGAATAAGAAGGAGAAAACTGCTACCTTTCCAGAGATATCCACTAAAAGTTTAACACGTAATTATTCTACACATTTTTTTCTATATTTTTATATAATATGGAGTTTAGGACCCAGAAGAAGCATATGCATATTATACATACTGTTTTGCACACTGTTCTCCCAAATTATTGCTAGTGTCTCTAAAACTTTTCCAGGCCATGTCACATAGGTCCATCTCAACTTTTCAGTTGTTGATAATAACTGACTAGTAGATACAGCACAATTTTTTTCCCATCATGTGACTCAAGGGCATTTGTACTATTTTCATTTTTTGCTATCATAAGCAATGGTGCTAAAAAAGTTGGCACATGTATTATTATTATTACAGTGTTTTTGGTGTGTGCATATAGATATGCATCATTTCTATAATATATATATATGTGTGCATTTCAAAATTTGATATAAACTGATAAATCAGCACCCATAAAGGTTGATCCAATTGATGTTGCTGTGAACATTGAGTGCCCATAACCTACATATTTGTTCATACTGGAAGAAGCTATCAATCTCTTAAAATCTGGCCAACATGGTAATTAAAATGGTACTTCATTATTTAAATTTTTATTTTTCTTCTCACTAAGACATTTGTGCTTGCCTTGTAATGTCTTGTTCAGTTTAGTGCTTTCGGTTTTTCAGTTACTAATGTACTTTGTTTTTAGCATTTTTCTTCAGGAAGTATATTTTGTCTCCTTCTTCAGTAATTTGGATGGCTGCTTGAAATTTTATGTTGCTTACCTATTTGTTTTTCTTTTTTTAACTTTTATTTAATGAATATAAACTTCCAAAGTACAGCTTATGGATTACAATGGCTTCTCCCCCCCCCATTTCTTCCCTCCCACCCACAACCCTCTCCTCTCCTGCACCCTCTCCCTTTCCATTCACATCAAGATTCATTTTCAATTATCTTTATATACAGAAGATCAATTTAGCATATATAAGTAAAGATTTCAACAGTTTGCACCCACACAGAAACACAAAGTGTAAAGTACATTTGAGTACTAGTTATAGCATTAGATCACAATGCACAGCACATTAAGGACAGAGATCCTACATGATGAGTAAGTGCTCAGTGACTCCTATTGTTGTCTTAACAAATTGACACTCTTGCTTATGGCGTCAGTAATCACCCTATGCTCTTGTCATGAGTTGCCAAGGCTATGGAGGCCTTTTGAGTTCACCAACTCTGATCTTAATTAGACAAGTCATAGTCAAAGTGGGAGTTCTCTCCTCCCTTCAGAAAAAGGTACCTCCTTCTTTGATGACCTGTTCTTTCCATCGGGATCTCACAGACAGAGATCTTTCATATAGGTTTTTTGTTGTAGTTTTGTGTGTTTTTTTTTTGCCAAAGTGTCTTGGCTTTCCATGCCTAAAATACTCTCATGGGCTCTTCAGCCAGATCTGAAGGCCTTAAGGGCTGATTATGAGGCCAGAGTGCTATTTAGGACATCTGCCATTCTGTGAGTCTGCTGTGTATCCCGCTTCCCATGTTGGATCATTCTCTCTTTTTTATTCTATCAGTTAGTATTTGCAGACACTAGCCTTGTTTATGTGATCCCTTTGACTCTTAGTCCTATCATTATGATCAATTGTGAATAGAAATTGATCGCTTGGACTAGTGAGATGGCATTAGTACATGCCACTTTGATGGGCTTGAATTGGAATCCCCTGGCACATTTCTAACTCTACCATTTGGGGCAAGTCCCATTGAGCATGTCCCAAATTGTACATCCCCTCCCTCTCTTATACCCACTCTTATATTTAACAGGGATCACTTTTCAGTTAAATTTCAATGCTTAAGAATAATTGTGTACTAATTATAGCATTCAACCAATAGTATTAAGTAGAAAAAAATACTAAAAGTGATAGGGTATTAAGTTGTTCATCAACAGTAAGGGCAAGGGCTGATCAAGTCAATGTTTCTCAAAGTGTCCATTTCACTTCAACAGGTTTCCTTTTTGGTGCTCAGTTAGTTGTCAACGATCAGGGAGAACATATGATATTTGTCCCTTTGGGACTGGCTTACTTCACT
The DNA here is from genome assembly GCA_029532125.1 of Lepus townsendii. Taxonomy (NCBI): domain Eukaryota; kingdom Metazoa; phylum Chordata; class Mammalia; order Lagomorpha; family Leporidae; genus Lepus; species Lepus townsendii. The sequence continues at coordinate 51,423 of JAMJIG010028268.1, forward strand.
CAGCATGATGTTTTCCAGATTCCTTCATTTTGTTGCAAATGACCGGATTTCATTGTTTTCTACTGCTGTATAGTATTCTACAGAGTACACGTCCCATAATTTCTTTATCCAGTCTACTGTTGATGGGCATTTAGGTTAATGCCAGGTCTTAGCTATTGTGAGTTAAGCTGCAATAAACATTATGGAGCATACAGCTTTTTTGTTTGCCAATTTAATTTCTTTTGATAAATTCCAAGGAGTGGGATGGCTGGGTTGTATGACAGTGTTATATTCAGGTTTCTGAGGAATCTCCAGACTGACTTCCATAGTGGCTTTACCACTTTGCATTCCCACCAACAATGGGTTAGTGTCCCTTTTTCCCCACATCCTCTCCAGCATCTATTGTTGGTAGATTTCTGAATGTGAGACATTCTCACTGGGGTGAGGTGAAACCTCATTGAGGTTTTGATTTGCATTTCTCTGATTGCTAGTGATCTTGAACATTTTTTCATGTGTATGTTGGCCATTTTGATTTCCTCTTTCGAAAAATGTCTATTGAGGTCCTTGGCCGATCTCTTAAGTGGGTTGTTTGTTTATTTGTTGTGGATTTTCTTGATTTCTTTGTAGATTCTGGTTATCTGTTGCATAGTTTGTAAATATTTTCTCCCATTCTCTCGGTTGCCTCTTCACTTTCCTGTTTCTTTTGCAATACAGAAACTTCTCAATTTGATGCAATCCCAAATGTTAATTTTGGTTTTTACTGCCTATGCTCCTGGGGTATTTTCAAAGAAGTCTTTGCCTGTACCTATATCTTGTGGGGTTTCTCCAATGCTCTCTAATAATTTGATGGATACATTTCGCAGATTGTCTTTAATCCATGTTGAGTGAAATTTTGTGTAAGGTGAAAGGTAGGGGTCTTGCTTCATGCTTCTGCACGAGGAAATCCAATTTTCCCAGCACCATTTATTGAATAGACTTTCCTTATTCTAGGGATTGGTTTTGGATCCTTGATCAAATATAAGTTGGCTGTAGATGTTTGGATTGATTTCTGGTGTTTCTATTCTGTTCCATTGGTCTATCCATCTGTTTCTGTACCAGTACCATGCTGTTTTGATAACAACTGCCCTGTAGTATGTCCTGAAATATGGTATTGTGATGCCTCCAGCTTTGTTTTTGTTGTACAAGATTGCTTTGGCTATTCAAGATCTTCTGTGTCTCCATATGAATTTCAGCATCATTTTTTCCAGATCTGAGAAGAATGTCTTTGGTATCTTGATTGGTATTGCATTGAATGTATAAATTGCTTTTGGGAGAATAGACATTTTGATGATATTGGTTCTTCCAATCCATGAGCATGGAAGATTTCTCCATTTTTTGGTATCCTCTTCTATTTCTTTCTTTAAGGTTTTGTAATTTTCATCATAGAGATATTTAACATCGTTGGTTAAGTTTATTCCAAGGTATTTGATTGTTTTTGTAGCTATTGTGAATGGGATTATCTTAGAAGTTGTTCCTCAGCCGTGGTATTGCCTGTGTATACAAAGGCTGTTGATTTTTGTGCATTGATTTTTTATCCTGCTACTTTGCCAAACTCTTCGATGAGTTCCAGTAGTCTCTTAGTAGAGTTCTTTGGGTCCCCTAAATAAAGAGTCCTATCATCTGCAAAGAGGGATAGTTTGAGTTCTTCCTTCCCAATTTGTATCCCTTGAATTTCTTTTTCTTGCCTAATAGCTCTGGCTAAAACTTCCAGAACTATATTGAATAGCAATGGTCAGAGTGGGCATCCCTATCTGGTACCAGATCTCAGTGGAAATGCTTCCAACTTTTCCCCATTCAATAGGATGTTGGCCGTGGGTTTTTCATAAATTGCTTTGATTGTATTGAGGAATGTTCCTTCCATACCTAGTTTGCTTAGAGTTTTCACCATGAAAGGGTGTTGTATTTTATCAAATGCTTTCTCTGCATCTATTGAGAGAATCATATGGTTTTTCTTCTGCAGTCTGTTAATGTGGTGTATCACGTTGATTGTTTTGCGAACGTTGAACCATCCCTGCATACCAGGGATAAATCCCACTTGGTCTGGGGGGATGATCTTTCTGATGTGTTGTTGCATTCTATTGGCCGGAATTTTATTGAGGATTTTTGCATCTATGTTCATCAGGGATATTAGTCTGTAATTCTCTTTCAATACTGCATCTTCTTACAGCTTAGGAATTCAGGTGATGGTGGCTTCATAGAAAGAATTTGGGAGGATTCCCTCTTTTTCGATTGTTCTGAATACTTTGAGAAGAATTGCAGTTAGTTCTTCTTTAAATGTCTGGTATAATTCAGCGGTGAATCCATCTGGTCCTGGGCTTTTCTTTGTTGGGATGGCCTTTATGACTGTTTCAATTTCTGTCTCAGTTATGGGTCTGTTTAGGTTTTCTATGTCTTCCTGGCTCAATTTAGGTAGGTTGTATGTGTCCAGGAATCTGTCCATTTCTGATAGATTTCCCTGTTTGCTGGCATACAAGCCCTTGTAGTAATTTCTCATGATTCTTTTATTTCTGTTGTGTCTGTTGTTACGTTTCCATTTTCATCTCTGATCCTATTGATTTGGGTCTTTTCTTTTTTTAGTTAGTTGGGCCAATGGGGTGTCAATTTTGTATATTTTTTCAAAAAACCAGCTCCTCCTTTGGCTGATTTTTTGTAATGTTTTTTTTGGATTCAATCCTGTTGATTTCTTCTCTGATTTTAATTATTTTTCTTCTCCTACTGGGTTTGTGTTTGGTTTGCTGCAGATTTTCTAAATCCTTGAGATGACTTGAAAGCTCATCTATTTGGTGCCTTTCCAATTACTTGATGTAGGCACCTATTGATATAAACTTTCCTCTTAACACTGCTTTTGTTGTATCCCATAGGTTTTGGTATGTTGTGCTTTTATCCTCATTTACTTCCAGAAAATTTTTTATTTCTCTTTTAATTTCTATATGACCCATTGTTCATTCAGGAGCATGTTGTTCAATCTCCATGTGTTTGCAGTGCTCTAGGGATTCCCAAGCTGCTAATTTCCAATTTCATTCCTTTGTGGTCTGAGAAGCTGCATGGTATGATTCTAATTCTTTTGAATATGCTGAGACTTGCTTTATGGCCTAGAATGTGGTCAATCCTAGAGAAGGTTCCGTGTACTGCTGAGAAGAATGTAAAGTCTTTAGATGTAGGATGAAATGTTCTGTAGATATCTGTTAGATCCATTTGGGCTATAGTGTCATTTAAATCTACTGTCTCCTTGTTGATCTTCTGTCCTGTTGATCTGTCTATTTCTGAGAGTGGAGTATTGAAGTCCCCCAGTATTATTGTATTGTGATCTAAGTCTCCCTTTAAGTCCCTTAACAAGTCTTTTAAATAAACCGGTACCCTGTGATTAGGTGCATATACATTTATAACCATTATATCTTCCTGTTGAATGGATCTTTTAATCATTATATAGTGCCCCTCTTTGTCTCTCCTAACAGTTTTTGTGGTAAAGTTTATTTTGTCCGATATTAAGATGGCTATGCCCACTCTTTTTTCATTTCTATTGGCATGGTATATCTTTTTCCAGACTTTCATTTTCAGTCTGTATGCATCATTGTTGGAAAGATGAGTTTCTTGTAAGCAGCAAATAGATGGGTTTTTTCCCTTAACCCAATTAGCCAATCGGTGTCTTTTAACTGGACAGTTCAGGCCATTAACATTCAATGTGACTATTGAGAAGGAGTAACTTTGCCCTGTCATTTGCCAAAGATATTTTCTAATATATGCTTTTAGTTTCCTGTGATCTCTTGCTGTGAGGTTTCCTACCTTTACCTTCTTTCATATTGGTGACCGTGTTTCTGTGTTTCTGTGTGTAACACATCTTTAAGCATCTTTTGCAGGGCAGGATGAGTGGCGACAAATTCTTTCAATTTCTGTTTGCTATGAAAAGTCTTAATTTCACCTACATTCACAAATGAGAGCTTTGCAGGATATAATATTCTGGGCTGGCAGTTTTTCTCTCTTAGTACCTGGGCTATGTCTCGCCATTCCCTCCTAGCTTGTAGGGTTTCTGATGAGAAGTCTGCTGTGAGTCTACTTCGAGATCCTCTGAGAGTAATCTGACATTTCTCTCTTGCACATTTTAGGATCTTTTCTTTGTGTTTCACTGTGGTGAGTTTAATTACGACGTGTCATGGTGAGGATCTCTTTTGGTCATGTTTATTAGGGGTTCTGTGAGCTTCCTGTACTAGGATATCTCTGTCCTTCTCCAAACCTAGGAAATTTTCTGCTAGTATCTCACTAAAAAAGCCTTCTAATCCTTTCTCCCTCTCCATGCCTTCAGGAACTCCTAGAACCCGGATGTTAGGGTTTTTAATAGTATCCTGTAGATTCCCAACAATATTTTTTAGCTTTCTAACTTCCTCTTCTTTTCTTTGGTTTGACTGTTTCCTTTACTGTTCTCTGTGTTCTAAGTCTGATATTCTCTTTTCTGTTTCTCCCATTCTGTATTTAAGGCTCTCTAATGTGTTTGTCCTTTGATCTATTGAGTTCTTCATTTCTTATGGATTCTTGTCGCTATCACAGTTTCATGTTCTACTAGTTGTTTCATTTCATTTTGATTCCTCCTTAATATTTCAATTTCGCGTGAGAGATTTTCTATCTTGTCCATTAATGATTTCTGTAGTTCAAGAATTTGTTTTTGAGAATTTCTTAATGTTCTTATCAACGTTTTGAGATCTGCTTCTTGCATTTCCTCTATCTCTTCATCTTTATAATCTTGAATTGGGGTGTCTTGTTCATTTAAGGCCATCATAGTGACTTGCTTGCTCTTGTTACCTCGGTTTCTGCGTTTGTTGTTTGGCATTTTGCAGATAATTTATGGTTTTTTTACTGTGGTGTTTTTTTCTCATTATACTGTGCATCTAGATTAAGTGGGCTGTCTGCTTTGATGGATCTTTAGAGGCTGTGATGGGTGTGGCCAGAGATCTCTGTTTGATTCTTCAGGTTTAAGGGTGTGCCAAAAGTGACTCACCCAGTTGTTCTCTCCCTTGCTCACTCTCTTTTTTTTTTCTTTTTTTTTTCTTTTTCTTTTTTTTTTTTTTTTGACTCAGTTGGGAAGTAATTCCGCACAGCTGAGTGGAATTGAGGGTAGTTGAAATCTGGCCTCTGTGGGTATTTGTTTGATCTACCCCTGGTACCACACAAAGAATTTATGCAGCCCTCAATGTGTTCTCAAATTTCTCCACAGTCCCAAGGTTACCGAGTTTGTGTACTGGGTGAGTTCACTTGCCCCCCCCTCAGATTTTCACAGTCTCAGATCATTAGCTCCACCTACTTTCACTAGGTTCTAACCTGCTGTTATTTCTCCCCACCAGAGTCAAGTTTTTCTACTTGGCTACTCACGGTTGCCGCTTTCCATATGTAAAATGGCGCCTGCTCTTTGTCTTGCTCAGCTTTGTAAGGTGAGTGGAGAGAGAGGTTAGTGTCTGTGCCGGTTCCCCTTATTTATTCATTTTTTTTTCTTTTTCTCTCCTCCAGTCAGCCTGGTGAACTTTCCCCTGTGGTGCCTTAGGCCTCGTTCTGCCTTTCCCCGCCAATGTCTCGGGTTTCTGAGGTTTTTGTCTTACCTCCCATTCCCCCGCTGGCGAGATTCTCAGCTCGGCTCCCGTGGCTGGGCTTCCACGTGTTGGGCTCCCTGTAGGTCCTTTGTGTCACATCCACTAGATCTGGAAGCGTTTCCTCTGCAGTTTTTTTCTTGAGTCTTTTCCTGAGGCTACAGTAACTCCACATTTATTAAACTATCTTTTCCCAGACTATTGGTGCACACCCTCACTATCCGCCATCTTGGCTCCGCCCCCTCGAAATCTTGCCTTTCAAAACAAAATTGATGCAACTAGAAACCATTTTTGAAATGGTTTTGAGGGCCGGCGCTGTGGCTCAACAGGCTAATCCTCCACCTAGCAGCGCCGGAACACCAGGTTCTAGTCCCGGTCGGGGCGCCGGATCCTGTCCCAGTTGCCCCTCTTCCAGGCCGGCTCTCTGCTATGGCCCAGGAGTGCAGTGGAGGATGGCCCAAGTGCCTGGGCCCTGTACCCCATGGGAGACCGAGAGAAGCACCTGGCTCCTGCCTTCGGATCAGTGCTGTGCGCCAGCCGCAGCAGCCATTGGAGGGTGAACCAACGGCAAAGGAAGACCTTTCTCTCTGTCTCTCTCTCTCTCTCACTGTCCACTCTGCCTCTCAAAAAAATGGTTTTGAAATTTTTGAATTTTGAAATCATTTTGAAATAAGACTCTGCATAAGATAAAAACTATGTTTTTCATGTTGTAGTAACTAATGAATGTTCTTTCTATGAAAAATTGGCTATAGATTTTGATTGAAAGAGACAGAACAGGAAACCTCTTACTTATTTATTTCTTATTTGAAAGACAGAGAAATCTACAGACAAAAAGCGAGAGATAATACTTCTACTGATTCACTGCCCAAAGGCCTGCAACAGCTGATGCTGGGCCTGGACAAAGTCAAGAGCCCAGAAATCAATCCAGGTCTCACATGTAGGTGGCGAAACCCAACTTCCTGAGTCATCACTGCTGCCCCCAGGGTGTGCTTTAGCGGGACACTGGAATCAGAAGCAGAGATAAAAGTCAGACCCAGGTCCTCTGATAATGGGGTGCAGGCATCCCAAATGGCATCTTTTTTTTTAACTTTTATTTAATGAAATACTTATATATATGTACATGTACAAATACATATACACACATATATATGAATATGTTTCAAAGTTTGTATAGATGTAAACATGATTTATTTTTGTATTTGTTGTTATGATGTGAATATAAAATCTCATATTATTTAAAAAAAAAGAGAGAGAACAACCAAAGTATTCAAAATTGTATGCTATTTTATGTGATTTATACTCAATTTTTCTGAAATGTAACTTTTGCTATGTTTTATAAAACTCATATTTAAATTAACCAAAATGTGATATTTCTCCCCTGGTAACATATTAAATTATCCTGAGGTTCATAATATCACAATGGTAGTTTTTCACATCCCAATTGATAATGACATCACAATTTGTTTGGCAATATCACAATGGATTATGACACAACAATGGTAGTTTAGGACATCATAATTGCTTTTCACATCACAATTGAGTTTAACAATATAACAATAGTGACTTATGATATTGCTATAGATTATGACATCACAGTGATAATTTTTTATGTCAAGATGGTTTTTATGACAAAAATTCGTAATGTGAATACAATGGTTGGTTTGTGAAATCACAATTTCATGTATATGTTACCACAATATTTGCATATGTCATCATAATGCTTTTCAAGACATCACAATTATTTATAAAATGATAATAGGGGTTTATAACATCACAACTGATTATCCTCACAATTATAGGTTTATGGCATCACAATAATTTTTATGACTTCACAGTTGGTCACAACATCACAATTTGATCTGACATATTTTGGTTTATCCCATCAAATATTGGTTTATTATATCACCATACTTTTCACTACATCACAACTTATTATAATATCACAATGGTGGTTTACCACATCAGAATTGATTATTATATCAAAATGTTAGTTTTATATATAATATTGATGAATTATCACATCCCAGTTGATTATAAAATTTTTACATTATGATTTATTATGACATGACATGGTAGCTTTATAATATCTGTTTTTATGCTATCACAATTAATTATGACTTGACAATAGTAGCTTTATAATAAAACAAAGTTTTTAAGACATCACAATTGATTATAACATCACAATGATAGCTTTATAATGCCATAATTTTTTTTAAACTTTTATTTAATGAATATAAATTTCCAAAGTATAGCTTATGGGTTACAATGGCTTCCCCCCTCCCATAACTTCCCTCCCGCCCGCAACCCTCCCCTTTCCCGCTCCCTTTCCCCTTCCATTCATGTAAAGATTCATTTTCAATTCTCTTTGTATACAGAAGATCAGTTTAGTATATATTAGGTAAAGATTTCAACATTTTGCCCATATAGCAACATAAAGTGAAAAAACTACCGTTGGATTACTAATTATAGCATTAAATAGCAATGTACAGCACATTAAAGACAGAGATCCTACATAATTTTTTTTTCAAATTAATTAATTTTCTATGCCATTTCCATTTTAACACCAGGTTGTTTTTTTTTTTTTCATTTCCAATTCTCTTTATATACAGAAGATCACTTCAGTATATAATTAGTAAAGACCTCATCAGTTTGTGCCCACACAGAAACGCAAAGTATAAAAATACTGTTTCAGTACTAGTCATAGCATCACTTGGCTTTAGACGACACATTAGGGACAGATCCCACATGGGGTGTAAGTACACAGTGACTCCTGTTGCTGATTTAACAATTTGACACTCCTGTTCATGGCGTCAGTAATCTCCCTAGGCTCTAGTCATGAGTTGCCAGGGCTATGGAAGCCTTTAGAGTTCGCTGACTTTGATCTTATTCCGATAGGGTCATAGTCAAAGTGGAAGTTCTCTCCTCCCTTCGGAGAAGGGTACCTCCTTCTTTGATGGCCCCGTTCTTTCCACTGGGATCTCACTCACAGAGATCATTCATATAGGTCTTTTTTTTTCCATGATATCTTGGCTTTCCATGCTGAGTGAATTAAGCCAGTTCCAAAGAGAAAAATATCATTTGTTTTCCCTGATCGGTGACAACTGAGCGCCAAAGGGAAAACCTGTTAAGTGAAATGGACACTATAAGCAACAATGAACTGATCAGCTCCTGTCCTGACTTTAGATGTACAATGTAATACTTTATCCTTTTTAGTATTTGTTGTTGTTGTTGTTGTTCTAGTACTATTGGTTGAACTCAGTAATTAACACACAATTATTCTTAGGTGTTTAAATTTTAACTGAAAAGTGATCCCTGTTAAATCTAAGAGTGGAAAAAGAGAGGGAGGAGATGAACAATTTGGAACATGCTCAATCGGACTGGCCGCAAATGGTAGAGTTAGAAATGTGCCAGGGGATTCCAACACAATCCCATCAAGATGGCATGTACCAATGCCATCGCACTAGTCCAAGTGATCAATTTCAGCTCACAATTGATAGCTCTGATAGGTCTAAGAGTCAAAGAGATCACACAAACAAGACAAGTATCTGCTAATACTAACTGATAGAATCAAAAAGGGAGAGAAAGATCCAACATGGGAAGTGGGATACACAGCAGACTCATAGGATGGCAGATGTCCTAAACAACACTCTGGCCTCAGAATCAGCCCTCAAGGCATTCAGATCTGGCTGAAGAGCCCATGAGAGTATAGCAGGCCATAATTTTTTTTGAGAAAAGCCAGCATAAAGCACTTTATTGCAATAATAAAACTCAAAACTCATTTGGTACTGGAGCGAAGTGGGGGCAGCAACAGTTTCTCTCACCAAATCACTACACAGGAGAGCAGAGGGGTGTGAAGGGGCCTGGAGGCAGAGCTGGGAAACGCTGAGATCAGCGGAGACAGCCAAGCATCGAACACCAGGAGATGCTGAAGCTGCGATGACCAGCATCACTTTCAAGAGAACACTCAAGGATGTGTCGTGATGGCTGGGCTTTCGCTGGGTGATAGTCTACAAACAGCACCTTCAATTTAAAGTTTCGATTAAAAGTTTCTTAAAATTTAGGAAGTGTTGGGAGTCTTGGATAGTTAAGAGATTATAAAAGTTCTGAAAATCCACTAGAAAAACCACAGGATGGAGGAGAAAAGAAAAAGCCAGGTCACAAAGAAGGCTTCAGTGGTCCCTGCTGGCCCAGGGACAGGTACCTATAGTGTCTAGCATTGCAGGGAAGTGATCTGGTGTCAGAGGCAGAGGGTTTCGGGGAGGCTGGGCTGGGGCTGTGGAGGCAAAGGCTCTCCCGTTCCCACTTCAGTCTGTGCGGGGCTGTTACTCTACCCCAAGGACCTCTCAGCCCTCAGCAGCATCTCACTTCTGCTGTGGCTTTGTAGCGCTGCAGCAAGACTGTTTAATACAAATAGATAAAAATCTCATCCAAAAAATAAAAATAAAGATTCTTGCAAACCCCGTTCCCCAACACCAATTCCTGTTCTAAAGTGAACCCATCACTTGTGCTGTTAACACCTGACCACATCTTCGCTGGGAACCTAGACCCAAGATGGAAACTGAATCTCCACCCCAAAACGAGAACAGAATAAATCGAGTCACTTGAGGTTTATGGCATAATGGTTTAGGTGATCACACATACAAGGGGAAGGAAGAGGAAGCAGGGGTGTGAGAAGCAAAGCTGAGTGACAGAACACATTCAGTCGAGCAGATGTTTGTACAGAGGGCCTAGTGGAACTGCAGGAAAAGCTCCGGATGGATTCATGTGCACGTGTCTGGAGCACCAGACCCTCCATGGCAGATCCAAGAACAGGGAGCTAAGGGAGGAGGCCATTCCTGTCATTCCAGTTTTAGAAGCTCCACATCGAAGACGAGAGTGGCATGTGGTGGGATGATGCCTGGGTGCCCAGTGGCACCATAGGCATAGTCTGGGGAGATGGTCAGTTTGGCTCTCTGACCCACACTCATCTGGGCAACCCCTTCTTCCCAGCCTCGGATCACCTCCTGCTTGCCCAGCATAAACTTAAAGGGCTTGTTCCTGTCCCAGGAGGAATCGAATTTCTTTCCATCTTCAAGCATCCCGGTGTAGTGCACCACGCAGGTCTAGCCGTGCTTCGGGAAGGTGCGCCCGTCTCCAGGGGAGATGGTCTCCACCTGCACTCCCATGGCGGCAGCGGACGCTGGGCGGGTGAAGAGGCGGGCAGCGTGGACCAAGAGCAGACCCAGCAGCGCCATAATATTTTTAAGACTTCACTATTATGAGATCAAGTGTATGGTTTATGATACCAGAATATTTGTTTATCATATTCTAGTTGATTACATCACAAGGCTATTTACAAATTCACAATTAATTATGGATTAACAATGGTAGATTTATGGCAACACAATGCATTGTTCTGTCATCACAACATTGATTTATAACATCACAATAGTTTTGAGATATCATAATTGATTATAACATGATCACAGTTGTTTATGACACCATAACTTATAAAATCAGAACAGTAGGTTTATGACATCATAATGGTTTTATGACATTCTAATTGATTAAGATATTACAATGATTATGACATCAATTAGTTAAGACATCACAGTGGTTTTTGTGACTCCATAAATGATGATTACATCACAATTGTTAGGTTTATGATACAACAATGGTGGTTTATACATCCTAACAAGTTTTTATGCCATCAACATGGATTATTATATAATGTTGATAGCATGTGCTATGATATCACAATGGCAGTTTTATGACATCGCAATGGAAGCATATGACAACACTAATGATTATAACAACACAATGGCTTCCTAATCACAATTGTTTCATGACTTCAAAATTGAGTATGAGGGTACAACATGGTGGTATATTATAACACCACATATGATTATATGTTTATAATGTAAAAAATCATTGTAGAACTTCCAAATTATGGCAACACAATGCTTGCTTTAAAACAAAAATGGTACATTCATAGCATCAGGATATTGCTATATGACAGAATTATTTTCATAGCATCATAATTATAACACTATGATGGTTTATGATATTACAACATTCATGGCATCACAATGCTCATGATATCACAGTAGATTTGTAATGTCACAATGATTTTTGTCTCTTCATAATTGATAATGACATCAGAGCAGTTGGTTTACAAAATCACAATGGCTGTTTTATAGCATCACAGTATTGGTTTATGACATAAAAATAGACTATGATATCACAATAGTGGTTTATGACATAACAACTCATTAGTATTCCAAAATGGTAGGTTTACATCACAGTGATTTTGGGGCTCACAATCATTCAATCGTGGTTTGAACATTTCAGTTGATTATGACATATAATTTTTGTGACATTGCTATTGATTATGACAAAATAATGGTAGCTTTAGAACATCACCATAGATTTTTATGTCAAATATTGGTTTATGACATCCCCATAGATTTTACATCACAATTGATTATAATTTAATAAGGGTAGTTTATGACAGCTTGATTATGATGTCACAAAGTTCAACTTATGATGTTATAATTGTTTTATAATTTCAGTTGATTATGACATTAAATGGTAGCTTTATTATATCACAATGGTGGATTATTACATCTCCACTAATTATTTACAAAGTTACAATTAATTGTGACATAACAATGGTAACTTTATATCAACATGCTGGTTTTTATGTCATTAAAATATGGGGTTGTTACATCACAATGATTTCTGTGACATCACAATTTATGATAACACCATAATGGTATTCTGCGACATAAAAATTGATAATTAAGTCACAATGCTAAGTTTATGATCGCAAATTGACTATGTTATCACAATGGTAGATTTATTATATCATAATGGTTTATCACACCCCAGTTGATTATGACGTCATGAGGTTTTTTGCAACAATCACCATTGATTAATGGTAACTTTATGACATCACAATGATTTTAATATCATCACAATAGATTTTCACTACATTCATTTTATGACATCAGAATTGATTATAATATGAAAATAATATCTATGATAGATTACTTATGACATCACAGTAGTTGGTTTATGCCATCATAATAATGGTTCAAAATAAAATTGATTATGCAATGGTAGATTATGACATCACTATGGTAGTTTTATGACATTTCTTTGATATATTTATGGCAAGCAAATTGTTTTATGACATCATAATTTATTATGAAAACACATTGGTTAATTTTTGAAATTACAATAGAAGACATGATATCACAATGGTTTTAAGACATAAGAATCACTTTTTATATCAAAATGGTGGTTTATGACATCACATTTGTGACATCACAATCAGGTTTATGAAATCACAGTTGTTTTTGTGATTTCATAGATGAATATTATAACACAATGGTTGTGTTATAACACTGTAGAGTTACAGCATCACAATATTGATTTATGACATCACAATGGCTTTTCTGACATCACAATATTGATATTGACCTCATATCACAAAATTGATATTGACCTCACATGGGTGTTTACTACAACACAAGTGATTATGACGTTACAATAGATTTATGCTTATAATGCCATCAAAATAGCTACTAATTCTAAATTCATTTCGTGATGCTACAATTGAAGATATCAGAACTGTATGATGTCACAATGATAGGTGTATAATGTCACAATTGATATAACTTTACAATTTATATAATAACTTTATAATTTACCATAGCATCACAATGATTTTTTATGTAATCAAATATTGGTTTATGAAATCACAATGGTTTTATGAGATCACAATTTAAATCACAATGGTGGTTTATGACATCACTATTCATTGGGACATTGCCATGCTGGTTTATGGTATCACAGTGATAACATATGACATCACAATTGATTGTGACATCACAATGTTATGTGTATGAAGCCAGAATCATAATTTATTGTAACATATATTGGTAGGCTACTGATAGCACAATGTTTTCTGTCATTACAATACTGTCTTGTGACATCACAAATTTTTAAACATAATTGATTATGACATCACAATTGGGTTATAATATCACAATGTTTTGTGATTTCATAAATGAGTATATTACTATGTTAGGTTTATAATATGAAATGGTGGTTTATCACATCCTGATGGATTATGTCACAAAGGTTGTTGCATAATTATAATAGCTGTAGCTTTATGACATTGCAATGGATTTTTATGCCACTACACTAGATTTTTTACTTAAATATTATTTGTATGATAGTATAATTCATTATAAAATCATAATGGTGGCTCATGAAATCCCAATTGATTAAGCAATGGTATTATGACACCAAATGAACTATAACATGATGATAGCTTATGACATCATTATAAATGATATCACTGTGTATTTTTATGCATCACAATTTTAATGAGTTCATTCATCACAATGGTACATATTTAACATAAAAATGCTAGATTGTGGCACATATACTGGCTTGTGTCATCACAATGATTCTTGTAACATCAAAATTATGATATCACAATAGTAGATTTATGTTATCACAATAATTTTATGTCATCAAAAGATTGGTATGACATCACAATAGATTTAATGACATAATTATGACATAACACTGCTTTATGACACCCACACAATTATTACATCACAGAGGTAGACTTATGATTCACAACAATTTTTGATATCATAATTGATTATGACATATACAATTCCATATAACATCACAGTGATTTTTATGTTATCCCACTATTAGATTATGATATCAAAATTCATTATAACATCATTCATTATAACTTTGTAAATCATTCTTTTATGTCACAAGAAGGTTTATGATATCACAGGGGTTGCTTATGACATGTCATTTCTTATAACAACACAAGGATTTTTAGTATGTAACACTGGTAGTTTGGGACCAGTGCTATGTTGTAGCAAGTTACACCTCTTCCTGTAGTTCTGGCATCCCATATGGGCACTGGTTTGAGTCTGGGATGCTCCAGTTCCAATCCAGCTCCCTGCTAATGTGAAAGGAGAATCAGTGGATAATGGCCCAGGTCCCTGCACCCCTACAACCATGTGGGGCACTTGAAAGAATTTCCTGGCTTCTGGCTTCAGCCTGGGATAAATCCAGTTTTGTGGCCATTTGGAGAGTGAACCAACAGATGAAAGATCTCTCTTTGTCTCTCCTTCTGTCTCTGTAACTCTGTCTTTTGAATAAATAAATCTAAACAGTAGGTTATGACACACAATGTTATTTTATATCATCACAATTGATTTGGCCTCTCAATGGATTTTGTGGATTCACAATTCAGTATAACATCATAATGACATATTCAGGACATCACAATGGAATTCTATGACATCACAATTGATGTCTCAATTGATCAGAATGAATGGCTTATGTTGTCCCAATAGTTTGACTCTATAATTCATTATGACAGCACAATGGTTAGTGTATGACATCATTATGGTACTTTTATGGCATCAGAATATTGGTATATAACATGATGATTATTTTCATATCCTAACTGATTTTTTCATATTAATAGTGATTTCAAAATTCACAATTGATTATGACATCATAATTGTCATTTATGATTTCAGAGGTCTTTGCGAGTTCACAATTTATTAGAGGTTTATGATATAACAATGGTGTTTTATCCCATTACAGTAGATTATGACATCACAAGGATTTTTACCAGATCATAATTATTACATGATGATGTAGCTCTATATAATCACAACATTGGTTATGACATCACAATGGTTTTATGGCACCAAAGTTTGTTACATCATAATTGTGGTTTATGACATCAAAATTGATTATGACTTTGCAATGGTAAGTTTATGATGTCACATTGGTTTTGATGAGTCTGCATTTTGATATCACAATTGTGGATTTATGACATTACAATGATGGTTTATCATATCCAAATTGATTATGACACCACAAGTGTTTTATGACATCAAAATTAATTATGAAACAATAGTAGCTTAAGAATTAATATTTTATGACATCACAATCATAACATCAATATAACAGTTTTCTGACATCACATTTGAACTTTATGATATCCCAATGGTGGTTTAATGACACCACAATTAACTTGGTAATGTCAAAATGTTTCTTATTACTTCAAAAAGCATTATGGTGACACAATAAATATTTTATGACATCACAATTGTACATTAATGACATCACAATGCTGGTATATAATTATCACTGTGGCTTTTATGATCTTGTGATTGGTTATATCTTCATAGTAGTAGCTTATGTCATCACAACTGATTATAACATCACAATGGTCATTTATGGCATCACGACAATGGTTTATGGCATCAAAATTAAGATGTCACAATTGTGAGTTTATGACACTGCGATAAATTTATGACTTTGATTTTGACATCATAGCAGCTGGTTTATGACATCACAATGATCGGTTTATGGTGACACAATATTAGTTTATGAGGTCAAAATTGTTTTATGATACCACACCTAGTATGATGTCACAATGGTGGTTTATGATATCACACTTTATTATGGCTTTATAATGACAGATTTATGAGTTCACAATATTTTTGTGAATTTACAACTTATTATGACGTCACAACTGTAGGTTTATGATATTATGATGGTATTTTATTTTATCCAAGTTGATTATGACATCACAAGGATTTTTATGATATCACAATATTTATGACTTTACAATTGATTTATAATATCAGAATTGATTTTATTTTATAATTTTTAGATTTTGTTTAAGAAATAAAATTTCATGTGTTTCATATATACAGATTTGGGAACATTATGCTTCCCCCCTCCGTACATCCCTCCCATCCATACTCCAACCTTTCTTCCTCCTTCCTCTTCCTTTCCCATTCTTATTTTTATAGAGATTAATTTTATTAATTTTTATACTCATAAGATTAGCTCTACACTAAATAGAGAGTTAACTGATTAGTATGAAGAATAAAAGAGTAAAAAACAAAAAGAAACAAAGAAGAAAAAAACACTGTTCCTCAACAGTCAATGTAAGGGCTGTTCAAAATCAATAAATCTCAAAGTTTCAGCTTCACTCATAGATTACATTTTAAGTACTCTATTAGTTACCACAGATCAGAGAGGCAGTATGGTATTTGTCCTTTTGTGATTGGCTTATTTCACTAAATAAAATGGTTTCCAGTTATATCCATTTTGTTGCAAATGATAAGATTTCATTTTTATTACCATGGTGTATTATTTCATAGTGCATATATACCATACTTTTTTATCCAGTCTTCAGTTAATGGACATCTGGTTTATGATGTCACAACAGGTTTGGTGATTCTGCATTATGATACCACAGTTGTGGATTTAAGACATTACAATGGTCACATACTAATTGATTATGACAGCATAAGTATTTTATGACATCACAATTGATTATGACACAATGGTAGCTTATGATTTCATAATATTTTTATGACATCACAATCAATCATAACATCATAATTGCAGTTTTATGTCATCATATTTGAACTTTGACATCCCAATGATAGTTTAATGACACCACAATGAACTTTGTAATGTTTCAATGTATTTTATTACTTCAAAATATATTATGGCAACACAATAATTGGTTTATGACATCACAATTATACATTAATGACATCACAAAGCTGGTATATGAATATCACTATGGCTTTCATTATCTATGATTGATTATAACTTCATAGTAGCTTATACCATCACAACTGATAACACACAATGGTCATTTATGTCATCACAACATTGGGTTATGGCAGCACAATTAAGTGTCACCATTGTAGTTTTGAAAGCTACAATGAATTTATGAATTTATAATTAATTTTGACATCATAGCAGCTGGTTTATGACATCACAATGATTAGTTATTCTGAAAATATTAATTTATGAGGTCACAATGGGTTTTATGATATCACAACTGGTATGATGTCACAATGGTGATTTATGACATCACACTTCATTATGATTTGATAATGATAGATTTATGATGTCACAATGTTTTTGTGAATTCAGTTTATTATGACATTACAATAGTAGGTTTATGATATAATGATGGTGGTTTATTATATCCTAGTTGATTTTGACATCACAAGGATTTATACATTATAATATTGATTTATGAATTTATATTGATTTATGATATCACAATTGATTTTCTTTAATTTTTTAAATTTTGTATAAGGAATACAACTTCATACATTTAATATATACATATTTGGGAACAGGATGCTTCTTCCCTCTCTATGTCCCTCCCACCCATACCCTAACCTTTATTCCTCCTCCCTCTTCCTTTATCATTCTTATTTTTTACAGAAATTAATTTCAATTAATTCTTATACTCATAAGATTAGCCCTATGCTAAGTAGAGAGCTAAATAATTAGTATGAAAAATAAAAGAACAAAAACAAACAAGAAAAAAAAACGTTCAAAATCAATGCATCTCAAAGTGTCAGTTTCAGTCCTACAGATTACATTTTAAATACTCTATTAGTTACCACATATCAGGGAGACAGTATAGTATTTGTCCTTTTATGACTGGCTTATTTCACTAAGTAAAATTGTTCCAGTTACATCCATTTTATTGCAAATGACAAGATTTCATTATTATTACCACAGTGTATTACACCATAGTGTTGTATAAATATAATTTTTATTCAGTCTTCAGTTGTATGGGTTGATTCCATATCTGAGCTATTATAAGTTGAGCTGAAATGAACAAGAACATATATGTAACTCTTTAAAATGCTGGTTTCATTTCCCTTGGATAAATATCCAGGAGTGGGATAACTGGGTCATTTGGTAGTTCTATATTGAACTATATGAGATATCTCCATACCATAGTCCATAGTGGCTTAACTAGTTTACATTCCTACCAACAGTGGATTAAGGTACCCTTCTCCCCACATCCTTGCCAGCATTTGTTGTATATTGATTTCTGTAGGTAAGCCATTCTGACGTGGGTAAGGTGAAAGCTCACTGTGCTTTTGATTTGCATTTCACTGATGCCTAGCAATCCCGAGAATTTTTTTATATGTCTATGGGCCATTTGAATTTCCTCTCTTGGAAAATGTCTGTTCAAGTCATTTGCCCTTTTCTTAATTGTATTGTTTGTTTTGTAGTTGTCAAGTTTCTTGAGCTCTTTATATTATTTGGAAGTTAGTCCTTTGTGAGTTGCATTTTTTGCAATTTTTTTCCCATTCTGTTGGTTGCCTCTTCACTTTGTTGTTTCTTTTGCACTGCTGAAGCTTCTTCATCTGATGTAATCCCACTTGTTAATTTTGGCTTTGATTGCCTGTGCTTATGGAGTCCTTTCCAAGAAGTCTTTCCCTATGCAGATGTCTTGTAGGGTTTCCTCATTGTTCTCTAGAAATTTGATGGTATCACATCATAGATTTAGGTCTCTGATTCATTTTGAGTGGATTTTTGAGTAAGGTGTAAGACAGAAGTCTTCCTTCATATCTCTGCATATGGAGAACCAATTTTCCCAGCACCATTTGTTGAAAAGACTGTCTTGGCTCCAGGATTTTATTTTTGCTCCTTTGTCAAAGGTAAGTTGATTGTAGATGCATGTCTTATTTCTGTGTTTTCAGTTCTGCTCCGTTGGTCTAAATGGATGTTTCTGTGGCAGTACCAGGCTCTTTTGATTATAACTGCCCTGTAGTATGCCTTAGTTTTGGTATTGTAATGCGTCCAGCTTTGTTTTTGTTGAAGATTGCTTTAGCTATTCAGGGTCTCTTGTATTCCCATATGAATTTTAGCATCAGTTTTTCTATAGAAATTGTGAGAATAATGTTGTTGGTATTTTGATTGAGATTACATTGAATCTATAAATTGCTTTCAGTAGTATGGATATTTTGAAGATGTTGATTCCTCCATTCCACGAACATGGAAAATTTTTCCAGTTCTTTATGTCTTCTTCAATTTCATTGTTTAATGTTCTGTAATTTTAATTGCAAATATCTTTGGTGTCCTTGATTAAATTTACTCCAAAGTATTTAATTTTTATAGCTATTGTGAATGGGATTGATCTTAGAAATTCTCTCTCAGGTATGGCATTGTCTATGTATACAAAGTCTATTCATTTTTATGTTTTGATTTTATATGCAGCTACTTTACCAAACTCTGTTATCAGTTTCAATATTCTCTTCATGTAGTCTTTTGGATTCCCTATATAAAGAATAATGTCATCAGAAAATAGGGATAGAGGACCGGCACCGTGGCTACTTGGTTAATCCTCTGCCTGCAGTGCCAGCATCCCATATGGGTGCTGGGTTCTAGTCCCTGTTGCTCCTCTTCCAGTCCAGCTCTCTGCTGTGGCCCAGGAGGGCAGAGGAGGATGGCCCAAGTGCTTGGGCCCTTGACTCACATGGGAAACCAGGAAGAAGCACCTGGCTCCTGGCTTCGGATCAGTGCAGTGCTGGCTGTAGCAGCCATTTGTGGAGTGAACCAACGGAAGGGAGACCTTTCTCTGTCTCTCTCTCTCACTGTCTGTAACTCTACCTATCAAATAAAGTAAAAAAAAGAAGAAAATAGGGATAGTTTGACTTCTTTCCCTATTTGTATGCCTTTGATTTCTTTTATTCCTGCCTGATGGCTCTAGCTAAAACTTCCATGACTATATTATACAGCAGTGGTAAGAGTTGGCATCCATTTTGTTCCAGATCTTAATGGGAATGCCTCCAATTTTTCCTCATTCAGTAGCTTGTGCCCTATGCATTTTTTGACAGGTAGAGTGGACAGTGAGGGAGACAGAGAGAAAGGTCTTCCTTTGCCATTGGTTCACCCCCCAAATGGCCACTGCGGCTGGCACACCGCGCTGATCCAAGCCAGGAGCCAGGTGCTTCTCCTGGTCTCCCATGTGGGTGCAGGGCCCAAGGACTTGGGCCATTCTACACTGCACTCCTGGGCCACATCAGAGAGCTGGGCAGGAAAAGGAGCGACTGGGACAGAATCCGTTGCCCCTACCAGGACTAGAACCCGGTGTGCCAGTGCCACAGGCGGAGGATTAGTCTAGTGAGCTGTGGCGCCAGTCCCCCATGCATTTGTTGTAAATTGCTTTATGTTGTGGAATGTTCCTTCTTCACACAATTTGCTTAAAGTTTTCATCAAAAAAAGTGTGTTTAATTTTTGTCAAAAGCTTTCTCTGCATCTATCAACATAATTGTGTGGGTTTTGGTCTTCAGTTTGTCAATGTGGTTTATCACCTTCATTGATTTTTGGATGTTGAATCATCCTGCATACCAGGGATAAATCCCACTTGGTCTGGGTGAATGATCTTTCTGATGTATTATTGGATTCAATTTTCTAGTATTTTGTTGAGGATTCTTGCATCTATATACATCAGGGATATTGGTCTTTAGTTCTCTTTCTCTTTCATATCTTTTTGGCTCAGGTATTAAGATGATGCAGCCTTCATTGAAGGAGTTTGGAAGGATTCCCTCTTTCAATTATTTTGAATAGCTTGGGAAGAATTGTGATTAGTTCTTTAAATGTCTGGTAGAATTCAGCAGTGAAGCTGCCTGGACCTGAGCTTTTTTTGTTGGAGGGTCTTTATTACTCATTCAATATCCATTTGGGTTATTGGTCTGTTTAGATGTTCCTTGTCTTCATGGTTCAATTTAAGTGGGCAATATGTGTCCAGGAAGGTTTCCTGATTTGTTGGCATACAGATCTTTATAGGAATTCCTGATAATTATTTTTATTTCTGTGGTCTCCATTGTTACATTTCCTTTTTCATCTCTGATTATGTTGATTTGGATCTTCGTCTCTTTTGATTAGTAGGGTCAATGTTGTGTCTATTTTTCTTATTTTTTCAAAAGCCTAGCTCTTCATTTCATTGATCTTTCATATTGGTTTTTTGTTTCAGTTTTATTTATTTCTTCCTAGTAATTTGGGGTTTGTTTTTTTTCTAAAGATCCTTAGGATGCATTGACAGCTCAGTTATTTGGTGAAACTCCAGTTACTTTATGTATGCACTAATTGTTATAAACTTCCTTCTTAACAATGCTTTTTCTGAATCACATAAGTTTTGATATGTGGTACAGTCATCTTTATTTTTTTTCAGAAATTTTTAAATTTCTTCTGGGACCCATTGTTTGTTTAGGAGCATACTGTTCAGTCTCTATGTATTTGCATATGTTATTGAGATTCTTAGTTGTTCGTTTTGAGCTTCAATCTATTGTGATCAAAGAAGGTACATGGTATGATTTTGATTTTTTTGAATGTGTTGAGACTTGCTTTATGGTCTTTCTAGTATTTGGTTTATCCTAAAAAAAGTTCTGCACACTACTGAGAAGAATGTGTATTCTGGCACTGTGGGTGAAAAGTTCTATAGATATCAGTTAGGTCCAATTGGTCCATTGTGCCAATTATCTCTGTTGTTTCTTTGTTGAGTTTCTGTCTGGTTGATCTATCCAGTGATGAAAGTGACATGGAAGTTCCCCATTGTTGAGGACACCCCATTACTATTGTATTGGAATCGATGTCTCCCTTTAGATCCATTAATAGTTCTTTTAGGCAGACACGTACCCTGTATTTGGGTCCATATACATTTATTATTGTCACATCTTCCTGTTATATTGATCTCTTGATCATTAAATAGTCCACTTCTTTGTCTCTTCTAACAGTTTTTGTATTAAAGTTTATTTTGTCTGATATTAGGATGGTTATACCTGCCCTTTTTTCCCCATTATCATGGAGTATTTATTCCATCTTTCCACTTTCATTCTACATGTATCTTTGCTGGTGAGGTGTGTTTCTTGTAGTTAGCAAATAGATGGATTTTTTAAATCAATTCAGTAGAGTTGAGACCATTTACATGTAGGGTAACTATTCATAAGTAACTACCTGGCCTTGCCATTTGTCTGCAAATGTTGCTATTATTGGCTTTGGAGTCCTTTTATTCTGTTACTGAGGGATTTTCTGTCTTTGCATTCTTCACGGTGATGGCTTTCTTTCTGTATTTTTGTGTGTAGCACATCCTTAAGCATCTTTTGTAATGCTGGATGAGTGGTGACAAATTCTTTCAATTTCTGTTTGTTATGGAAGGTCTTTGTTTCATCTTCATTTATAAATGAGAACTTTGCAGAGTACAGTATTCTAGGTTGACAGTTTTTTTTTCCCTCTTAAGATTTGGACTATATCTTGCCATTGTCTTCTAGTCTGTAGGGTTTCTGGTGAGAAGTCAGTTGTGAGTCTAGTTGGAGATCCTCAAGTTACCTAGTGGTCCTCTCATGTACATTTTAGAATCTTTTCTTTATGCTTTACCATGGAAAGTTTGATTAGTATGTGTTGTGGTGAAGATCTTTTCTAGTCATCTCTGTTGTGAGTTCTATGTGCTTCTTGTACTTGGAAATTCCTTTCTTTCTCCAAGTTAGGCAAGTTTTCTATAATTATTTTACTAAGTAGGCCTTCTAGTCCCTTCTTTCTTTCCACACCTCATGCACTCCTAAGACTCATATTTGGATCATTTGATAGTATCCCATAGATCTCCAACACAGTTTTTTTTTAGTTTTCTAATTTCTTCTTGCTATTTTTGGTCTGACTGTAAAATTTCCAGTTTGTTTTTTTTTTTTTTTTGACAGGCAGAGTTAGTGAGAGAGAGAGAGAAAAAGGTCTTCCTTCCATTGGTTCACCCCCAAAATGGCTGCTACGGCTGGTGTGCTTTGCCAATCCAAAACCAGGAGCCAGGTGCTTCCTCCTGGGCTCCCTATGCGGGTGAAGGGCCCAAGCACTTGGGCCATCCTCCACTGCCTTCCCGGGCCACAACAGAGAGCTAGACTGGAAGAGGAGCAACCGGGACAGAACCGATGCCCCAACCAGGACTAGAACCCAGAGTGCTGGCACTGCAGGCAGAGGATTAGCCTAGTGCGCCACAGTGCTGGCCAAATTTCCAGTTTTATCATCTTGCTTGAATATTCTTTCTTCTGTCTCACCAACTCTGTTGTTAAGAAATTCCATTGCATTATTTATTTGATCTATTGTGTTCTTCATTTCTACTATTTCATTTCAGTTTCTCTTTAAGATCTTGAAGGACCCTTATGGGGGGAGGGACAAGAAACTAGGCCTGGGCAAATATCAGGGGCTTCTTAAGAGGTTAGATGTTCCCCAGAGTCTAGCGGGCAGGACGTTCTCTGGGAAGGAAAAGTCAATCCCCTTCAAAGAGTCCCTAGGCACGCCCAGAGCAGAGCTGCCCCTCCCCTCCAGGAAACCTCTGGGCGCGCCCAGAGCAGAGCTGTCCCTCCCCTTCGGAGAGTCTCTAGGCGCACACTTATGATGTCACTGTGACCGGCCAATCCTGTAACACCTCAGCACTCTATCTCAGCACTCTCCCTCAGTGTTCTCCGGTATGCTAATTGTCGCTCCGAACCAGCCAATCCTGTGCCACCTCCGCATTCTCCACCAGCATTCTCCACCAGCACTCTCCACCAGCATTCTTCACCAGAGTTCTCCCATATGTTAATGGTCCCTCTGAACTGACCAATCCTGTAACACCTCTGCATTCTCTGCCCGCATTTTATGCATGTGCATTAGGAATATGCTAATTCATTGCCTACATAACCTGTGTGAAACTGCCGCTCAGGGCTCCTCACCACCTGAGGTGGGGGCCCATTTGCGCAATTGTTCAATAAAAATCTCGTGCTTTTTGCATCAACTCGTCTGGAGTCTGGATCTTTGGGCGTCCTCCCAAGCAAGTGGGCATCTCTGCAACTGAGAGGTCCAACAATCTCAATTTCATCGGAATAATTTTCATTCATATCATATATAGTTTTCTTTAATTCATGGATTTGCTTCTAATTGCTTTTTGAGTAATGCAAGGATTATTTTTTAAATTCCATTTCAAGATTTCCTCAACCTCTTCATCTTCACATTCTAATATTGACATGTTGTACTCTTCCTTTGTGGGGCTCACAGTGTCTTCTGTATTATTGTTTCTTGAACTTTTGCCTTTATTTTTAGGCATTTGTAGATATTTTTGTTTGGTGGCTTTTATCTTTGATCTGTGCCTCTAGGGCTTATTGGGATTCTACACTTTCAGTGAATAACAGGTGGTGTGTGCTGGGTGTGGCTATGGAGCTCTGTTCAGATCTCCAGGATGGGGCAAGTATCCAAGGAAACACTCAAGTTGAGCATGTTGGCCTTTCTCTGGTTAACAGGATGGAGAGGATTGATCACCACTATTAGTGTGACCAACCCTTCTCTCAGCTGAGGAACAACTGTTAGTCCCCAGTATGCTCATTTCTCATCCGCACCCACTGTAAGAAATGCACATATGATCTGTGGAGTCTTTCCTATGAACATATTTCCCTCTGCTATCAGCTACTCTAGGCAACCAAGGAGCCCTGAGAGTTTGTAGAAACACTCTGTGGCTGCCTATAATCCAGTAACACCCTGCATCCTCTTATGCAGTCACAGTGTTTTCTCAATCTCAGCTCCCAGGGCTCTGAGGGTCATGGAGTGCCAGTGGGGCCATTCAGCCCCACTAGCCAGTTCTCTCTGCCAGGAAATTAGGGTGTTCTCAGAGCCACTGTTTGTGTGAGATCTAGTTCACTGGATTGAATCAGATTTGATGTCTGTAGGGAATGCGGGTTTTTGTCTCTTGATAGATCTGTGGTTCACAGGTGCGCAAAGTACCACCATAGCTCTGCTTACTTCAAAATTGTGCTGCAAACATAGGAGAGTCCACCATGTAGTTCCCTTCTGTAGGGATGGCTCTCCTTCCTCCCCCCATTGCCAGGTGGGTGTAACTGGCATGGAGGGGTCTTTTTCCCTTGGTTTCTCCTGAATCACTGTGGTTGCCCTAGCCAGTTAGAAGGTTATCCCAGTAATTTCTAGGAGTTCACACAGGAGCTGGGGCAGCCACTACCTGCTTGTGTCCAAAAGTGGCACAGGCCTCCCACCGCTGTCTGTATGTCTGTTGTAGTAGGGGAGGGGAGGGGATAGTACCACATAGAGGTGTGCTTCCCCCCACCCCTCTAGAGGATCTGGGTGGGACTCTAAAAGGTGCCATTCACTAAGCACTCCCTCCTGCTGTATCAGCAGCATCATGCATCCATGGAGTCAGCTCTCACCTAGTTTCCTGGGGCAAGCACATTCCTCCCTGAATGTAAGCTTGTGGGTCTTTTATTGCATGTCTGCTCTTTCAGCATGGGTCCATACCATTACCATTACTTTTTCAGGATCTCCCACTGCAGTTTCCCTGCTGGTTTATACTGAGAGTGTATTTTATACTCTTTTTTTTTAAAATATTAGTTTTGCCTAGCTTAAATCAGACCACCCTGTTACTATTCTTCCATCTTGGAGCCCCATTTTCAAATATTTTTAAATATTTGTTTATTTGAAAGATAGATATACAGAGAGAGAGAGAGAGAGAAGGAATTTCCCATTCAGTGGTTTACTCCCAAAATGGCCATAGTAGTCAGAGCTGAGCTAGGCCAAGGCCAGGAATTAGGAGATCCTTCTGGGTCTCCCACATGGGTGCATGGGCAGAAGGATTTGGGTCATCTTCCACTGATTTACCAGGCACATTAGGAAGTGGCTAGATCAGAAGTGGAATAGCCAGGAATCTAACTGGCTTCCATATGGAATAATGGTGCCACAGGCAGATGCTTTTTAAGAGCTCTCACATAGGAGAGAGGTAAAGCTATTCTTTGCTGAGCCAGCAGTAAGAAGTACCATTGAGTACAAAGAATTATAAAAAGGCAGTTTCTGGCTCAATAAGAGCAGAAATGCTGCCAGGTATGTAGTGTTACGCTGTGCATATATCCTGCTATGCCCTACATGTACACTTTCTCATTTAATCTTCACCATGACCTAATTAGGTAGTAGAGCCTGTTTTCAGATGGAAAAACATCTCCCAATTTTTAAGGGATTCACATAGAGTCACACAACTGCTGAGAATCGGTGCCTGGATTCCCACCCAGAGGTTCTGCTGCAAACCTTAGAAGTATCAGACCACAATTGGACACTAGCTTCTACTACAAGGATACCATCAAGCCACCTTGACATTAACTGGCCTATTCCTTTCCAACTGGCTGGTCCTCATCCAGAGAGATGTGCTTGTATCTCTGTGGCTGGTTTTGTGTATTCTTCTTTGCAGCTGTGTGTGCAAAACAGGATATGAAGGGGACAGAATTCTCTGTTCTGAGATGGCACTTGCATGGGATAAAAACCATGACGCTAGGACCATAATGTAAAAGTTGGTTTTATTTCCAAGATGCCTGGTATTTTTTATGAAATCCTGGGGGAAGGCATTACAAAAGGCAGTGTCTGATAAAATTTCATAGGCATTGAACACTTGATTTTTGATTCTCAAATTTTGAAGACAGCTACCAGGTGCTTGCTGTGAAGTCAGCTTTTTAAATCCAAATAGGAGGGGGCTTTGGTGTCTTAAAAAATAGCCTGAGAATCAGATACTGAAATCACTAATATTGACTCTTCAATTAAAACTTGACAGCTTACAAGAGATTTGGATGATTTACCTGATGGCATTTGCCTCTCCCAACAAACCAAAGAAGTAGATAATGTGAAACCACTTCACATATAAGGAACAAGATTCAAGGAAGTGAAGTGACTTGTCCTGAGTTCTGTTGTTAAAAGGAATATAGCCAAAATCTACTTGTTTTACTAATATCTTCCAAATATTCTCATCATCACCTGAACCTAGTCATCTTCAGTCCTTGCCTACTATTCCATGACTGGTCCCTTTGCTTTCTTTCTAGTCTACCTATAGGACTTTGTCCACCCACAGTAAGAACAGCATGAAGTGAATCAGATGTTTCCAGGTGTAAATATCTTTGGGAAATTCATCTAGCTCTGAGAGTAAAATCCATATACAACTGTGCAGTCTTAGCCCACCAGATTCCACCTGTGTGAATCCCAAATCAGACAGTGTTATCTCAACAATGTACCATGTACATTTCTCTAATTCTAACCCTGTTCTTCACCCTTCTAGTGTGATCATTCTAATAGCACTGGAAATTGATCAAATGCTCAAGAGCTTGGATTCTGACATTATAGAGAGTGACATGGATTCCTGCCTCTTCGTAGCTCTATGATCTTGGACAACTTCTTATCTGTAGATTACAGATAATAATAACATGGCCACCAATATTATTGTTTATCCTTGCAAAAAAATAAAAATAGCTCCTGACCTCTTAAATAACAGTGGTACATGTAATGGTGGTCATTACCCAGTCCATCTCCTAGCAATCTTGCTCTTTAAGTTATCAATCTTTTCATTGTCCTCCATGCAAATATGTACTTCCAGAACATACTTCCAAAAGTCCTCTTGACTTTTGGAATTTTGTAGTTAGACTAAGGAGTTTTGCTTTTGCTTTTTCTTCTACAGGCAAAATGTTTCAAAGCTGGTGCTGGACACACAACTGTGTGTGCCAGTAAGGATGGACAGGGAATCATAATTTCTTGAAGATAAAAATTGCCTGATGCTTGGTTCATGTGGCTGCCACAGCAATGCAAACTGTTTGTCTGTAGGCCCTTGCCAAGTACGCAGATGTGTGGAGATTAAAGAGGAAATAGGGCTTTGCAGGAACTATTTCTAGTACTAGTTCCAGTACTAGACTTTGACAAGAACTTACTGAAGATTTTTTTAATCATTGTGACCGTAAGATTAGGTAATTGTCACAACTATGACCAGTTAGTATTATCCTATCTTATAGGAAGAGGAAACTGAGGCACAGAGACACATTTGTTCAAATCACAGAAAATAAATAATGGTGTGATATTTGCACCCAGTATGACTCCAGAGCTGACCCATTAGTCTACAGTGTTGACCACACTTTATGATGGGCTTCAAAAAGTTCATGGAGAGTTTACATTATGAGAAAAACTTCATGAATTTCAAAAATTTTTGCACAAATATAAATGTATCTTTAATCCAATTTTTCACATTTTAAAGCACTTGTATATTTCTGTGGTGCTCTATAGCTCATTAGTCACTTTGACCTGCTCTCATTTAATGTGGACCAAGGTGGAGAAGGCTGCTGTCTGAGATGCAATCAACTCCAGAGGAAGGGATACCAGCAGTACTAGGAGTGTGGCCACAGGAGAAAATGGCTGATAAGGACCTCAATCCTCATCCATCCCACATGATCTCTCATCTTTCCAGAGGTAGAAGTGAAAGGTCTGTTTTATGGTGCTAAGAGGTCCGAGATATGGAAGATAGGAACCAGTATTTGAAACCAATTCCTATGTTTTGAATCAATAT
Organism: Lepus townsendii; assembly: GCA_029532125.1. Classification (NCBI taxonomy): domain Eukaryota; kingdom Metazoa; phylum Chordata; class Mammalia; order Lagomorpha; family Leporidae; genus Lepus; species Lepus townsendii. The sequence goes on from JAMJIG010028268.1 coordinate 80,226, forward strand.
AATTTCTATATTTTATAATTTAAGGTCAATTTTTTTTAAGATCCAAACTATTTTCTGCTGTTTAAAGAATCCATTTCTTCCCATGATGAGAGGTACTGTCCAAGGTAAAGCTAACCTTGTTCACCATGAACTTCTTAAGCTTCTCTTCCAGGTTTTTTGGTTCTTGGTCCTCTCATTTCTCTGCCCATGGCAATTATTAGAGAAACAAATCTTGCATGGAAGTTGATGTGTGAGAAACAACCATGGTGTATTTTCATAAAATACTTAGCATTAGTGTGGCCATGACAGTAAGAATCAGTAGAATGTAGGATGGAGTGTCACCAAAAAAGTAGGTTAAGTGTTGAGTTTGTTTTGCAAACCATGCGCCACTCGTTTTCTTTGTAACACACAATGATCTCAGTCTCAGTTCCAAGAACTGTGTTAACCTTCCTGACACCACAGTGTAACTCCCTTTCCCCTCTTCTAGATCTGCTCAACAATATCCAGCCTGATACACCTACCTCATTCTGGCTTAGGTGCCATGTCATGTTTAGATTGTACCTCCCAAGTTTCTAAACCAGTGAAAAACTGGGGAAGTGATCTCTGTATGACAGGATAAAGAGCTGAATCTCTGAGGAAAATTCCTGCTTCCATCTGCTGGTCACCACTCTTTTTTTTTTTTTTACTTTTTAAAAATTTTTTTTTTGACAGGCAGAGTGGACAGTGAGAGAGAGAGAGAGAGAGAGAGAGAGAAAGGTCTTCCTTTTCCATTGGTTCACCCCCCAGTGGCTGCTGCATCCGGCGTGCTGTGGCCAGCGCACTGCGCTGATCTGAAGCCAGGAGCCAGGTGCTTCTCCTGGTCTCCCATGGGGGTGCAGGGCCCAAGGACTTGGGCCATCCTCCACTGCCTTCCCGGGCCACAACAGAAAGCTGGACTGGAAGAGGGGCAACCGGGACAGAATCCAGCACCCTGACTGGGACTAGAACCCGGGGTTCCGGCGCCACAGGCGGAGGATTAGCCTAGTGAGCCGCGGCACCGGCCCTGGTCACCACTCTTTCTTTTTAATTTTTTTAACATTTATTTAATGAATATAAATTTCCAGTGTACACCTTAAGGATTACAATGGCTTCCCCCTCCCATAACTTCCCTCCCACCCACAACCTCCCCTCTCCCGCTCCCTCTCCCCTTCCATTCACATCAAGATTCATTTTCAATTCTCTTTATATACAGAAGATCAATTTAGCATATATTAAGTAAAGATTTCAACAGTTTGCACCCACATAGAAACACAAAGTGAAACATACTGTTTGAGTACTAGTTATAGCATTAAATCACAATGTACAGCACATTAAGGACAGAGATCCCACATGAGGAGCAAGTGCACAGTGACTCCTGTTGTTGACCCAACAAATTGACACTCTAGTTTATGGTGCCAGTAACCACCCTAGGCTCTCGTCATGAGTTGCCAAGGCTATGGAAGCCTTCCAAGTTCACCGACTCTGATCATATTTAGACAAGGTTGAGGATAGTAACCAATGATCCTAAGAGTGGCATTAACCAGGTCTGAACAATTATACAGCATTAAGTGGGGAAGAGGACCATCAGTACACACAGGTTGGGAGTAGAGCCATTGGAGGTAGAGTAGAGGTTATGATTACAAAGGAATGAGGCCCAAGTGTGCTAGACAGGGTCTAGAACAAAGGACAGAGAGATTATTTGAGGAGCTAAGAAAGGTGCTGTCTAAGCTACAAGTAATTTTTCTGATTGAGAGGCAAATAGAACCTGACAGAAGGGGCTTGATAATAATCTGTTGGGCTTTAGGCCTTGTAAGTTAAGAGGCCCAGACCTATCTATCTCTTCACATGGGGTACACCCTAAGGGAGGTGTGAACCTCCTAGGGGAAGGCACTCTGTTGACTTTCATTACTTGGATGGCCTGGGAGTAGAGCTGGCCAGGTAAAGGCAGGTGGCATCTCTAACAAGAAATTTACAGTTCTGCCTGCAATGTTGCTGACCCTACTTGGCCATCCCCTCAGCTGCAGTGGTCACTTTGGAAGTTGGGCTGAGTGAAGGGCTTTTCAGCTTAGAGCCAATAAGATCTGTGGCTCTGACCTGGGCATCCTTCGACTCCAGGGCAGGTCCACTTCCAGCTGGTCACCACTCTTAAGACTGGGTATCAAAAAATGGTGGGGCTGGTGCTGTGGCACAAAGCATTAAACTCCTGGACTATAGCACTGGCATCCCATATGGGCACTGGTTTGAGTCCTAGCTGCTGCTCCACTTCTGATCCAGTCTCCTGCTAATGTGCTGGGAAAAAAGAAGAGGATGGCCTCAAGTACTTGGGCCCCTGCACCCAAAAGGGAGACCCAGAAGAAGCTTCTGGCTCCTGGCTTTGAATCAGCTCAGCTCTGGCCATTGCAGCCATTTCGGCAAGTGAACCAGTGGATGGAAGATGAGTTTGAAGTCATTATGTTAAGTGAAATAGTTAGGAAAGCACATTTTGTTACTCTTCTATGATAACCCTAAAATAATTGAATTCATAAAGATATAAATTGGTATGGGGTGGTGAGATGTCATCAAAGATGGGTGAGGAGAGTAAAGGGGGAATTATTGTCCATTAAGTACAGAGTTTTAATTGGGGAAGAGGAAAACATTCTGGAGATGGATAAAGGTGATGGTTTTGCAACAAGGTGAATATACTTAATGGCATTTTTAATACATATTTGAAAGATGTTCAAAATGGTAAAGCTGTGGCATTTTCCTATATTTTTGAAAAATAGGAAAAAATCAAATTTGAATCTTTTGAAAAGGAAATGTAGGTTTGATATAGTTATGTCGTTTGTGTGTGGATCTAGCTGCTAGAACAGCATGTTTTGGGGCTCAAAAAGCAACATACGGGATCTATGTCTTGACATCATCTCTCCTAGGGCCCCTTGAAGTAAGAGACAGCCTCCAGCACCTTCAGACTTAGACTACCGCGCGCCATACTGTTAAGCAGAAAAGAGAAAGCTTTCTGATAACTCCTACCAGAAACTTAAAACTAATTCTCCTTTGTAGGTTTAAATGACTGCTTTCACAACCCTCCTCATTTCTTTTTTTAAATGATAAAAGTTAAAATTAATTAGGAAAGGTGATTAATCTAAATTTATAGGAAATAAATAACATCAGACATATATGAAGAAAGCTACAATTACTGTGTAACCTGAAAAAGCCATAATCACAAAGAGAGATTTTCACACATTTCTATCAGTAATTGATAAAAACAGACATAGTAATTTAATAAGACTCTAAAACATTTGAGCAAGAGAACAGACAACTTTGATCTAATCATACATAGAATTATGCATCCAAGAATTGTAGAATATATGTCCCAGGCATACAGAAAACTATTATAAACTTTTATAAAATTTGACAACATCACCAAGTAGGTATCCAGACTTTGATCATAATACTAGTATGTCCTTGGTAGACGACTACAGAAATCAGCCACTGTAGCCAGGGTGTGGAATGTAGTGACAGGTTCAAGTCAAGACTTGTGCCCTGACACCGTCCTGGGGGAGTCATCCACATTTTATTACAGAGAAGTACTAGGAGAAGGAGTGATAGTGTCCCCAAGGCCAAGTGGAGGGGTAGTTTCCCAAAGGAGAAAGAGCAGAAGCATATCCATCTGTTCACTCTCTCATTTGTTCAACATTTCCTAGTGTGTTTTGTGGTTCAGTCATTGAGCTCAATGTGAGGATAAAAGATTTCCATAGTCAGAGCTTCTGCTGTCCCTGGAGAAACAATCTTCTTCACGGGGGCAGATACACATACTAAGGTACTTCAAAAACTTCAGGGGGCCAGACATTTGACATAGTGGTTAAAAATCTGCTTAGGATACCCAAACACAACAACAGAGTGCCTGAGTTCAAAAGTCCTTATTTCTTTCCTGATTCTAATTTCATTATATTATACAGCCTGGGAAGCAGCAAGTGATGTGATAGTCCAAGTGATTGGGAGACCTGGATTGAGTTTCTGGCTTCTGTTTTATCTTGGTCCAGCACTAGTGTTGTGGGCATTTGATGAATGAACCAACATATAAAAGATCAGTAAATATCCCCTAACCTTTCAAATAAAATAAATTAGTTTAAAAGTCATGGAAAAATGGAACTAAAGGATCAGTGTCTTTTGGTGTAAAAAAGTTAATTCTAGTCATACAAAGAGGTCTTCAAAAAGTTTGGGGAAAATACATATTAGGAAAAATATGTATTTCAAGACTTTTGCAGCAAATAAGCTTATCCTTTATTTTTATTTTTTCACAAACATTCAAATACCCTAGTGTATATAACACAAAATGGTAAATGCTGTAAAGTTGTGCAGAGTGAGTGTTTTCCACAGCATCTAGTGGCTGCTCTCTCATGTATCTTCATGATTTCTATGACAGCAGAACCTGCTTATAGATATGAATAAATTAGCTTTAAAATGTCTCTCCCCCCACCGCAGTTGCTCCTCTTCCAGTCCAGCTCTATGCTGTGTCCTGGGATTGCAGTGGAGGATGGCCCAGGTCCTTGGCCCTGCACCCACATGGGAGACCAGGAGGAAGCACCTGGCTCCTGGCTCCAGATCAGTGCAGCGTGCCAGCCGCAATTCATGGGCCATAGCAGCCACTTGGGGGGTGAACCAACAGAAAAAGGAAGACCTTTCTCTCTGTCTCTCTCTCTCTCACTGTCTAACTCTGCCTGTCAAAAAAAAAAAATGTGTCCCCAGTACTTCATGAAATATCATGGAAGAGCTCAATGCAGTCTTATGTCTCCAAGCATTAGGTAAATAATTGCATTAGTTTTTTGACTCCTTTAATTTGCCAGATTAGATTAATTAGAAAAAAATGCCTTGTTGTTTGTTCATTTTCCAGGGGTCCATCACATTGTACCGCACCAGGTTGGCTTTAAACAACAGGTGCACTGTCCTGTGGTTCTGGAGTATGCAGGTCTGCAATATGGCTAGCAGGGCTTGTTCTTTTTGAGAGCTGTGGGGGACAATCTGTTCCAGGCCTCTCTCCTAGGAGAGTTCCATGTGAGTTTCTTGCAGTCTTTGGTGTCCTCGATTTGTAGACACATCACCTTGATCTCTGTCTTCATGTTCAGCTGGTGTTCTTCATCTGCCCACGTCTATCTCCAAATACCCCTTTTTCATAAGGACATCTCTGTATTGGATTGTATCCCACCATGCTCTAGTATGACCTCATCTAACTAATAACATCATAACCCTCCTTCAAAATAAGGTCACAGTTTGAAATACTGTGGGTCATGATTTCAACACAGGAATTTGAGGGTGAGGGGTCAAAATTAAGCCTTGGCAATTACTGCCCCCTCTCTGCTCTATCTTCTGTGCTGCACACAAGTTTGAAAAAATGAAGTTGGGAGAACATCATCTCTGTATGGTACTATGCATGAAACAGAATAGACCATGTCTATGACTGCCCTGAATAAGCTGACTTGAAAATGTGTAGATATCCCAAATAAGTACAAATGAATGTTGTTTTAAAAAAACATGGACAGCCGGCGCCATGGCTCAACAGGCTAATCTTCCACCTTGCGGCGCCGGCACACCAGGTTCTAGTCCCAGTTGGGGCGCAGGATTCTGTCCCGGTTGCCCCTCTTCCAGGCCAGCTCTCTGCTGTGGCCCAGGAAGGCAGTGGAGGATGGCCCAAGTGCTTAGGCCCTGCACCCCATGGGAGACCAGGAGAAGCACCTGGCTCCTGCCATCGGATCAGTGCAGTGCGCCGGCCACAGCGCGCCAACCACGACGGCCATTGGAGGGTGAACCAACAGCAAAGGAAGACCTTTCTCTCTCTCTCTCTCTCTCTCTCTCTCTCACTGTCCACTCTGCCTGTCAAAAAAAAATAGAATAAATTAAATTTAAAAAAAAAAAAACATGGACAGGCATTTATCCTAGTGTTTAAGATGCCTGTTAAGACACCTGTGTCCCATATTAGAGTTCATTCACAGTTCAAACTCCTGATTCCAGCTTTCTCCCAATGAAGGCCCTCAGAGTTTGCAGCTCATGGTTCATGTACTAAGGTCCTTGCCACTCACACTGGAGAAACAGATGGAATTCCTGGCTCCTAGCTTTGGCCTTGTCCATTCTTAGCTGCTGCAGGTATTTTGAAAGTGAACCAGTGGGTGGGAGTGCTCTCTCTTCTCCCCTTTCTCTCCCAATTCCTTTACTGACTTCCCCCCAAATAAATCAACAAAAGTAATTTTTAAAATTAATAAAGTCAAACCATCTTAGGGCTAAATAGGCCAAGAGATTGTCAGAGTTGGAGGTGTTGCCTCAACACCAGAAGAAGATTCAACACCCTTTTCATTAAGGCCTTGCTCTGCCATGCAGAGCTTTATACATGGGTATAGTATACTCATACTTCTGTAAGGAACATTTACTTTAAAAGCATATATAACAGGTTATCCTTGAATATTTTGCATATGTATAGGTAAAAAATATCACAAATTCTATTTAATTCTTCCCACAACATAATGGGTTGTTGTGCATCATCTTTGGGATAATTGCATGTGCTTTCTCAACAGATTTTATTTATATATTTGAGAGGTAGAGTCACAGCCAAAGAAGAAACAGAGAGAAAGGTCTTCCATCCACTGATTCGTTCCCTAAATGGCTGCAACAGCCAGAGAAGGATCTATCTGAAGCCAGGGGCCACGAGCTTCTTCTGGGTCTCCCATTTGTGTGCCAGGGCCCAGGCACTTTGGCCAAACTCTGTTGCTTTTCCAGGCTATAGCAGAGAGATGGGTCAGAAGAGGAGCAGCCAGGACATGAACTAGTGCCCATATGGGATACCAGTGACACAGGCAAAGGCTGAGTCTAACTCACCATAGTGCCAGCTCCCCCATGTATGTACATTTCATACCAATTTCTAAACAATCTTTCTCTAATTACATAGACATGATTTCCTACCTCTATTCCTTTATCTTAATATTCATCCTCAGCGTGAATGACCTTCCCACCTCTATTGCCCACATCCAAGATCCAGCCACGTGCCCTGTCACAGATGAACTTATTCAACCTAGTCCAACTACTATGAGCAACAGTATTCCTCATCATACAAGCAACTAATGTGCCAGGTGATCCATAAAATTTAGAATTTTTGTTGTTTCAAAGTGTTTGAAAGGTTGGCTCTTGTTTACTTTTTCATTCTTTGTGTTTCTTGAGATTTATTGCTGGTTCCATAACAGTTCCAAAATATTTGGTTGATTTAATCCACTAAAGAAACTATTCCTTTTAAATTATGTTATAAAATTCAAAATATTGCAAATATTTTAGAAAATAAAAAGTAGAAAAAAATTTAAAACACAGTGCTCCCACAGTCACTATTAATATGGTGATATGTATTTTATACTTTTAAAAAAATTTTCAGTTCCTTTCTATTTCTGTAATCAGCTACACTTCCATCATCTCCTAGATTATACTCAGCAAAAACATTCACTATTTTACAACTTCATCGGTTTTAATATGATCACTGATGCTGATCCTATTGTTTAGTTTGTGTACAACACAAAATGGGGGAGTAGAGGCTGAAATACAGCCTGCATCCTGCTCATCAAAGCATGCATCTTGCCTGATGTGGGCCTTCTTCACAGCAGAGGCACTTTTTATTGCACAAATGTGCTGTCCACCTGCTGAGCCATCTGACTGTGAGTTGTCTAGTTACAGTGATGTTTTACCCAAATTCCCTTATGGGGGAAACTTTTCTGAGGTGAACAAAGTGCTTTCACACAGTAATGGACTTGGGCATGGACCTCCTCCAACTGCACGCTCCATGGCTTACTTAACCATTTTATTGGGCAGAGATCAGCTTTTCCAATGTAATGATTTTAGGGTCTAAGTTATCTCAGAAACTGTCTTCATAAACCTTTCTGTGGTAAAAAAAATAAGAAAATAATACACCAAGGAACTATCAGATTGGAAAATGCATTTGTGGAATATGAAGACTCACAACTCTGGATTCTGAATTAGAACAGAAAGCGTTGATGTTGTTCTCTAGAAGGATTGAATAGCAATGGTTGACCTGCTATTTTGGGGACACATGAGGGAAAGGGTGACAAGGTGCTTGCTTTCAAAAGTCTCTTCTAGCTATGTTTCTGGCATCTCAAAATGAGTATGAGTGTTAGAAAGTTTGTGAACAAAACCTTGTGAACAAAAGTTTATTCCTCATGTCTAGTAATGAACAAAATCTCTCTTACCCCCAAAAGGAGGCCCTAACCAGAATATAATTATCCCAACTTTTACTCCATGAATTCAGAAACCAACCTATGCTTGCTGATAAAGTACAGAATTTCCAGTTAAATGAACAACAATATACGGCAGAAGTATTTCACTAGACAAACTTACATTACAAAGTATTTATTGCTTTTATGAAACCTGAATTAGGAGTATATCCTGTATTTTTTAATTTAATAAATCAGGCATGAATGAAAGAATTTCATTGTGATTAAAGAAGTGTGCATCAAACAAGCAAACAAAAAAGCCTGTCATTGGGGGCTGGCATTGTGGCACAGCTGTGATGCTGGCATTCATATGGGCACTAGTTTGTGTCCTGGCTGCTCCATATCAGACAGCTCCCTGCTAATGGACTGGGAAAAGCACAGTCCTCTAGAACAGTACAGATGAAACCAGAGGAAGTGAACCCACTACCTGAGATGCCTGCAAAGTGCTCTCTCTGCAGGTTATTTGCTCCAGCAGATGTTATGGGAAGCAAGTGTGGCCTGCATGCTTTCTGCAGACTGAAGTGAGCTGCATTTGGTACCTTCTGTGTGCCAAAGAGTTCTGACATTACTTATTTGCCACTCTACCTAATTAGCCTCACCTGGAACTCTGGGCTCTCCTGTTTTTGGTTGGGTGCCTGGGTAACGAACACACCCTGCATCTGCCTCCATCTTTGGGAACATGTATGTACACAGGGGAGTGAGCACCATCTGCGCACCAGGCACACATGAATGCATGCACATGTGCTTGCAAAAACACCTTTGTATATGAGGCATACATCTGTGTGTTAATGTACAGGTGTGAGCATATTTGTGTGCTAGGAACATATCTGTGCGTGTGAACATCTGTGTGCCAACACATTTGTGTACCAGCACATGTCTGTGCATGCACATGTCTGTGTGTGTGAGAGAGAGCACATTTGTGTAATTGGCACGTATCCACACACACACATGTGCTTGTGTGAACACTCCCTTGTACCATGCATACATATGTGCATACAGGTGTGCCTATATGACCTTATGTGTACCAGTATCTTTACATGCAGCAGCCTCCCAATGTCCCTCTAAGTGTGATGCTACTATTTAACCCATTTTCTAGATGAGCAAATGAGAGGGTAAGCAGTCTTGACTAAGATCTCTCTGCTGCAGTGAGGAACCCAAGCCAAGCAACTCAAGCCCAACACTTGAGCCCCAGTATAGACTACTCCACCAATACTCACATAGTAAGTGACATATCAAGGGATCCTTGCTCACATTTGTCTGTATCCCACAACACTGATCCATAAACTTTTGAGGAAAGAACTCCCTCTTGCTGACTATGTCACTCCTATCACTGACAAATATTTGTCAAAATGAGAAATAAATTGACGAATTTTCTCAACAGGTACTGTGTTCAGTTCACTGAAGTCTGGTTACTGCCTCTCCACACTTGGAAAATCACTGGCCCAACAATCTCCCATGACCCACTGTCTGTCCAAATGAGAGCCTCACCCAAGTGCCAGTTCCCCAAGCTGCTGCAGCATCATACCTCACCCCCTTGCCTACTCAGGCTCTTTCCACTCTTTTTTTTGACAGGCAGAGTGGACAGTGAGAGAGAGGGACAGAGTGAAAGGTCTTCCTTTTCCATTGGTTCACCCTCCAATGGCCGCCGTGGCAGGCACACCACGCTGATCCAAAGCCAGGAGCCAGGTGCTTCTCCTGGTCTCCCATGGGGTGCAGGGCCCAAGGACTTGAGCCATCCTCCACTGCACTCCCGGGCCATAGCAGAGAGCTGGCCTGGAAGAGGGGCAACCGGGACAGAATCTGGCACCCCGACCGGGACTAGAACCTGGTGTGCCAGTGCCGCAGGTGGAGGATTAACCTATTGAGCCACGGCGCTGGCCTCTTTCCACTCTTGACTTTCACTGTTGCCTGTTTCTGCTTCTCACCACATCAGGCCAAGTGTCTGTCTCCCACCACAAGATCTCAGATCATAGATTCCCAACTTTTCTCCAACTGTCCATGAGTCACATTTCCTGAAAATCTTAAAAACTCGTATCAGGATGTCCCTCTCTTCACATGACAAACAGATGAAGTCAAAATTCTTGGCCTTGAATAGTAGCCACCTTTACTCTGCTCCACTCACTTCTCTACCAAACAGCCTTTTCCTTCACTCAACTGTCACTTCCCCAACTGCACACGTGGATTTGTTCTTTCATCCCTTGGACCATGATAGTGCCTCTCTGACCACTGCTAACATCCAACACAGGCCTCCACTCCCTTAAATTATTCCATGCAAGGGGTCTCTCAGGCATCTCGGTTCTTGTACTCCCTCTTTTACGCATGAATTTACTTCTTAGAAGGTATGTGCTGATTTATTTAATAACCCCAAGTACTTTCTAAAGGAATTGAGACCATTCTGAGGTTTATTATTTTTGTGTAAACTTGCATATAGTTGCTATTGGCATTTTGTGGCATTTAACGTAGTTTTAGGATAATGACTTCACATACATTTTTTGGCAATTATAATCAAAGAGGAAGCCCTTTTCATATTCACTTTTTTACATAAGGCACATAAGCTCTCAATGGGGCCAAGTTACTCTTCCAAGATCACACAGCTCATAAATTTCCTACCCAGGAATTGAACATCAAAAGCAATGTTAAGAGGGAAGTTTATAGCAACCAGTGCCTACATCAAGAAGCTTGAAAGACATCAAATAAATGACCCAATAATGCATTTCAAGGACCTGAAAAACAAGAACAAACCAAGCCCAAAATTGGAGGAAAGATATTATTTATTAATAAAATTAGAGAAGAAATAAGCAAAATTTAGACCAAGAAGATACAAAAGATCACTGACAACTGTCTACTTGTCAAAGCCAACATACCGAACCACTTCAGGACTTCCCATCACCCTGCTCTGCAGGAACAGCAAAACCAGCCTACAGCTCATTTTGTTCTACTTTGTCTCTGTCTGATCCTCATGCTTTCTCTTTTCACTCAGGTTTACCACTTGTGTTTTAAAAATTTAGAAAAATCATTAAAAGAAAAAATATCATTCAATACACATCATACTGAACATCAGAGCTCAACAACACAGCACACTGTAAGGGATCAGTTGCTTGCCCTCATGATCATGTGGCTTATTGCCACTGCTCAGCATTGTAAGAGAGTATCATAGCATAGACTACAAGCCTAAGGAAAAACCACAATTAAAACTGTAAGTATGTCCTCTATTGAGTATATAACATTTTTGTACCATCATAAAGTGGAAAATGCCTAACTGAACTCTCATCAGGTGAGAAACATTTCTATTCTATTTTTCTTCTCTCCTAAAACTTCATTTTAAAGATTTATTTATTTTAAAGTCACAGAGAAAAGGAGAGAGAGAGAGAGAGAGAGAGAGAGAGAGAGAAAGAGATCTTGATCTTATGTCTGCTGGTTCACTCCCCAGATGGCTGCAGTGGTCAGCACTGAGCCATGGAAAATGTGTATTATACAAAAAAGCATACATAGATTTCAAGTTTTTGCACAAAAACATGATATATTTGCTGGAATTCCAGCCATTTTGCAAATGTGTAAAGTGTAGTTGATATGCTGTGATTACCTGGGAATATAGGCATAGAGAATTATTTTCTAGTGGTCAAAGCCATAATTTTCAAATCAGAACAAATGTATCAGGCACAGGAATGGAAATATATGTAGTCTGTAGGCATATGGGATTAGGAACACTGGGAAGCAGACAGAGTTTGCACATACAGGGTTTGGAAACAGAAGAGTGGATTATTATGCTGTAGTTAAATCTGTACTAGAGAAAATTATAGCCCTAAGTGATATTAGAATAAAATAGTAAAAATCAATCATCACAACTCCTTCTTAACAATTAAAAAGAAGAAAATGAAAGTATATAGAATAAAGGCAAGCAAAAAGATAACAGCAGATATGAAGTGCCTTTTTCCCCAGTTTCTTTACTCATAGGATTAACCCTACAGTAAGTAAAAAGTTCAACAAATAGTATGAGGGAAAAAGTGTTCCTCAACAGTAGAGACAAGGCCTATAAAAATCACTGAAGCTCAAAATGTCGATTTCACTCTGACTTATTACAGTTTAAATGCTCTATTACTTACCACAGATCAGGTAAAACGTATATTTATCTGTTTGGGAATGGCTTATTTCACGAAGTGTAATGGTTTCCAGTTGCATCCATTTTGTTGCAAAAGATAGGATTTCATTTTTTTTATCACTGAGTAGTATTCTATAGTGTATACAGGTCATAATATGAAATGCTTTTTCAAAAGCACAAAAAACAAGGATATGCTTTCTAATGTTAACAAAATTAATAAACTATGAGTAAAAATAATTAAGGAAACACAGGGAAAAGCAACACTAATATCCAGTTTCAGGAATTAAAACAATGCTTTACAGGGAATACAATCTTGGCAAGATGCTAGAAAAAATTTGTAAAATGCTTAGGAGTAAAAATTTTACTAGAGATTAAAATCTACTATATTTTGGACATCAAATTCCTAAAACCAAATATAAAATTAAGTAGGGAAACTCCTATTTGAGCCAAGCAAATTGAATAACAATATAAAAACTACCAACCAACTAATTAAAAGTTACAGAAGCAAAACTTCAGGTATAGAAATATAAAATATTCCAGGGCCAGTGCTGTGGCATACGGGGTAAAGCTATTGCCTGTGGTGCCAGCATTTGAGTCCTGGATGCTCTACTCCTGATCCAGCTCTCAGCTGATGGACTGGGAAAACAACTGAAGATGACTGAAGTGCATGGGTCCCTGCACAAGTGTGGGGGGCCTGGAGGAAGCTCCTGGCTCCAGGCTTCAGATCAGCTCACTCTCTCCTCTCTCTCTCTGTCTCTCTCTGTCTCTCTCTGTCTCTGACTCTGCATCTCTGCAACTCTACCTTTCAAAAAATAAATCAATCTTTGGGAAAAAAAGAAAGAAAGAAAAAATATTCCAAACACATAGATGTTTTCCAGATGTACTAAGGAAGAAATAAGCAGAGAATATTTTCAAATTGCTTATGAAAAGCCAGCATTACATGGATGATGGTGCAAGTTGACCAGAACTTGAAATATGAATTAAGTAGAATAAGCCTTTCATAAACAGATGCATACATCCTTAGTATTCTTATAATAAATTAAATCACATATGAAAATATAATGAAGAACAAGTGAGACACAAGAAAAAAATGCAAGAGGTGGTTAACATTTTTAAACAATCCATGTAAATTTTCCAAGTAAGTGAAAAGTTCAAGAAGAAAATCACATGACCATTTAGATTGAATGTTGATAAGCATTTTAAAAATCAGTATGACATTAAAGAAAACACTGCTAGCAGTATAGTAAAAAAGTGTCTTCCTTACTCTGATCAAGATTGTTTAAAAAGGATCCTACAACAAACAACACAATACATACAGGATCATACATACAGAAAGTGAGTCACGACACGAAGAAAATGAAGCCCAGAGGCCGCCGCACAGAGCTGTGCCTCACTGAAGCAGTTCCTGCACCGAGAGCTCCAGCAGGGATCCATCAGGGGGACAGGGCCACAGGAGGGACCCGGCGGGTGCAGGGCAGAGGGGAGAGGCCTCCCGCCTGGGGAGGTGGAGTCCGACCTGCACCCAGGCCTCGCCTCCTGCTGCTCCCACCCAGCACAGCCTGAAGTCAGGGGCCCAGTGCCCAGTGGAAGTTGATGGGCTGCGTCCTTTGTGACGCTGTGTGCGCTCACGGCCATGCACGCTGTCCAATCAGGCACGACGTCGTCCACGTCACGTCATCACGCGGGGTCTTGACGTCACAGTCATCTAACAGTTCTGGGCAGGAGCGAGGTGCTGGGAGACGGCTCCGCTGTCCCGATGCTCCCGAAGCAACTCGGGCTCCGCGGCCTCCACCTTCATCACCGGGGACATGGACACCTGGAGCTGAACACCGCGACGTGGTGAGTGTGTGCGCCCAGGTGTCCGGAGAGGCGTAGAGCAGCCGTGGAAGCTGCTGAGAAGCTGGCGGGACGCGGGCCTCCCAGAGGTCGTCTCCGAATCTGTGGCGCCATAGTGCCCTGGCCCAGCGCTTCCTTGGTCCCCTCAGACCCGGGGTCGGGGTCTGCACTGGCACCCGGGACCCCGACGCCCTGCCCCTGCCCTGTAACAGCGACTTCTCGGCCCAGAGCCATCCCCGGACAGCTGTGTGGCAGCAGCCCCGCGTCTCCCCGACTGTGCAGTGGGTACGGGGTGGGCATTAGGGAGAATGTGGGCCCCGTGTGTGGGGTGCGTGTGGGACGGGAGCTGTAGTTTGTGCGGCCCTGGGCTCCTCCGTCCTTCCCCGCCAGGACCTGATTCCCCAGTTTTCTAAACACGTGGGCAGCAGGGTCTCTTCCAGGATGCTGGCCTCTCAGCACAGCTGTTTCTAGGGGGTCTCTCCATTTTCTGTTTCCAGTAACATAGTCACCTAGAGCGGGTAAGGTGAAAACAAATGTTCTGTTTGACTTGGGGTTTTTGTTCATGTTTTAGAGGGGCACATGTTCCCTGCAAGTTAATACTTGTGTATCATCTTAGCTCTTACAATTTCCCTTGACAGGCTGCCATCCGTATTTGCATTTTCATGGCTACTCAAATTTACGAGTATTTTAAAAATTATTTCTGTTCCATGAAACCTTCCCAATCCTGAAAATATGTCCACTAATTTATTTTGAATTTACATTTTTGATATAAGTACCCCGTTTTATATGTTTTAATTTTTCAAGGATGTTGGAGCATGACTGAAAAATTTGTGTATATTCAAGGCGAGGAAACTTTCAAAAGTTATGGAAAAATTCACATTATTTTTTTGAAATGTCATCAATCCTCTATTAGCAAATCTGTGCAGGTTAACTTGCTCACCTGGCTCAAAATCTATAATTACTGTCTCTTTAAAAATGGGTTAAAAAACTCCTCTGCTTAAGCATGTTTGTTAAAAAGAAAAATTACAGTGTCACAGAAAAAAATTCTCTCAGTCCATTAGAAAACTGCATGTGGCAGTTGCTGTTGCTTTAAAAACTCCACATGTAGATAACTGGAGGAGAAAACCCATCCCTTCAGATAAAAAGTCATCAAAATCGCTCACCCCCACTTCCACCTTCTTGTTCAACTCCTACCCTTTCTTCTAAATACAGTCAGGGTAATGAGAGAAACTGGAGGCCTCTCACGTTAAGATTCATACCAAGGGAAACTGACTCAGCAATCAGGAAACCGAGACCATTTCCAAGCCAGACTTCTAGAAACTACAAAAGATCCTCAAACTTCCAGAGAGGACCAAGGGCCCCTCGAAAGATCGTGGGGATGGTGTCCCTGGTGGAGACCAGAACGCCTTCTGGGCTGGGCTTCTTTCAAAGCAAGAACACACAGCATCTGCCACTGCAGCTCACCTGCTAAGTGAACAGCAGCAGCAGGCACCTAACTATTGATGTGTCAAAGAGGTGTGCATCACCCACTGTTAGCCACCCAGAGAGAGAGAGAGAGCCCAGGGAGCAGAGATATCATATGTCTGCTGGGAGCAACTCTGCACATTTCCCACCAGAGCCACCTCTGCCTCGGTTCAGGACCTCATCTGCAGAGCCTGTGAGCTTCACTGGGTCCATGATATGGATCCTGCCCAGGATGACAAGATTCACCTCTTTTAATGTCACACATCAGGGTCCATGTGAAGACCTGGTGTGGGAGTGGATAAATAGTGTAATGTTTTCTTTCTGCAACACATCCCGTGAGCTTGGTAAAGTGTCCCAAACGCTCTGCAGAGATGCTTCAGCTCCCTCTGAAGCCTACCAGCACGTTGTGGACTACAAGCCACAGCAGGTCTGCAGCCTTGTTCCTCTGCATGTGGCCCCAGCTGCTCAGGGCTCAGCCATGAGGGCAGCATGCTAGGTTCATCCTGCCAGGCCCAGGTCTTCTTGGTGGGGCTGGTCTCCAAGTAGTGCCTGGGATGTCAGGTCACAGGGCTTCAGCTATGCACAGCTGGGTGCCCACAGCATAGATCCAGTGGCCACCAGCCAAGGATACCCATGAGCAGAGCAGATATAAGCAACACCAGATCCAGAGGATGAGCCTATCCTGGATACTGGGGAGTTTGGTGCTAAAGCCAGCTGGGGATTGGGGCCCAGAGGGATCTGTGGAGCTCAGAAGCAAACACCCCAACACCCCACCCCACCGGACACTCACATTATCTTTTAATTCTATTTTTTCATAAGCTCTTTGGAGTGCCCTTGTACATATACATTATGAAATGACCAGGACAATCTAACATCTGTCGCCTTACATTGCTAAATTTTTAAGAGAATATGTAAGAATATGTAAGATATTAGCAAGTTGTGAGTTTGTAATAGCTTATTCATATAGTTACTGTGTTGAATATTAAGATCTTGAGGGGTTAATTTATCTCATAACTGCAAAGGTGTTCAGCTAACATTTTCTCATTTCCTTCACTCTCAGACCCTGACAACCACCAGTCTGTTCTGGGATTCAGTGTTACTATCTTAGATTCCACATATGAGTGAAATTGTGTGGCATTTACCTTTCTGTGCCTTATTTCAAATAGCCTAATGCTCACATTCTTATTTTTGGATCCATGTTTTGAGAAAATGGCAGAATTTTCTTTTTAAAGTTGAATGTGATTTCAGTGTGTGTGTGTGTGTGTATCACATTTTCTTTACTCATCTGTTGACAATGTGATTATTTCCATATCTTATTCTTGTAGATAATGCCAATATGAATGTGGAAGTACAGGTGTCTCTTTGAGATTTGATTTTTATTTCCTTTGAATACACACACAGTAGTCAGATTCATTTTTTCATATGTTCTATATTTAATTTTGTTTGAAGACCTACATAGTGTTTCAGTATAGGAAATACCAATTTACATTCCCACCAACTTATGTATTCCCTTTTTTCCACATCTGGTCCACTGTTATATTTTACTTTTGACTAGTAGTCATTGTAGCATATATGAGGTGATAACCACTGTGTTCTTTTTTTTAAAAGATTTATCACTAGAAAGAGTTACAGAGAGGCAGAGGCAGAGAGAGAGAGAAAGAGAGAAAGTCCTCCATCCACTGATTTACTACCCAAATGGCCCCAAATACTGGAGCTGAACTGATCCGAAATCAGGAGCCACTAGCTTTTTCTGGGTCTCCCAAGTAGGTACAGGGACCCAAGGACTTGGGCCATCTTCCCCCACTTTCCCAGGACATAACAGAGAGCTGGATTAGAAGTGGAGCAGCCAGGACTCAAACCAGCGCCCAAATGGAATGCTGGTACTGCATTGGTGCATAGGGTCTTAGTCTTCCCGAAAAAGGATGGACTGGGTCCGAGGAAAGGTGACTGTACCGCTTGCCCGTTTCCCAGCCTCCTTGATCCCAGAAATAGTCAGACACAGTGGGGAGTCAAGTCAGGCAAGAACTCATTTATTGCACATGTAGCAAAGCCTTTTAAAGCATGAAACTGCAGGACTATTGGGGCAGGGCATAAGGATAAAACAATTACTTAAAAGGTCATTTTACAGGGTGATTTTTTACAGGACCAACCATATGTCTATACACTTGTCGTTAGTTGTTGTCACCTCCCCTGATGTTGCATGGCCAATTAGCTTTGGTGGTAAACAACTTTGGGTTCTGCCCACCTTACTTCCTTTGGGAACCATCTTTGAATTGCCTCATGTGCCTAATTTCCCCGCATTGGTGGATTTACTTGCTACACCAGAGCACCAGCCAAAACCATTGTGCTCTTGATTAGCAGTTGTTGAGCCCCTTTTCAGTTACCTGTTGGCTGCTTGTGAATCTTCAGAGAAAAAAATGATCAATTGTGCTTTTTGTATTGCAATATTTGTTTTTAAGTTGTCTGTGTTAATTGTATTACTCCCTTGATCATACTTTGCTTTTCAAATATTTTGTTCAATTCCTTACTTTATCTTTTCAGTTTTTCCTTTAGAATGCTGAACATTTTTTAGATTTTTATTGTAGTCTTTGTTTTGTCACCTGTGCTTTTAGTGTCATAACTAAACAATCATTGTTGAGACTAACGTCATTAAATTTGCTCTCGTTTGTGAGGGATTTTAAATTCTAAGATCTTCTATGTAAGCCTTAAGGTCGTTTTGAGTTGACTTTCATGCTGATGTAACATAATATTTTAGTTTTGGCATGGGGATGTCCAATTTGCTTCTGCTTCATATGTGGTCATATAACAGTTAGTATACAATTGGCAAATGTGATGTCACTTGCTGGACACAGCACCACTTATGATGTGCCTCCCGCTGGGCAGGAACCAGGAAGAAGCTGTCAGATTTCACTTTTTCCCTAATCTGCCTCATCCTTCAGACCCATCCTGCTGCATTCTGATGCTCTTTCCTGCCTGCAGGAAGAGACCTCAGAAGTGAGCATGCAGGGAGAGACATGTGAAGCCATGTGCAATGATGGGGAGAAGAGGAACTGTCTAGTAAAGGGGTTAGGCACAGAGGGGTCTGTCACCTTTCTCTGCAAGTCAGGCATATATGGAGTCCCTTCAAAAATTCATGGAGGGCTTGACATTTGGGATTGTGTTACAACCCTGCTTAGTGTGCCCACATCACATATTGGAGTGCCTAGGTTAGAGTCAAAGCTCCCAATTCCTGTCTCCTGCTAATATGCACTTTTGAGGGGAGTGAAGGATGAAGTATGTTGGCTCCTGTCACCCATATGACAGGCCCATATCTTCTAGGAAGCACAGCTAATGGGAGCCCTGGGTACAGAGTGGGTGGACATATGGTGTCCCTTTGCTGTAATGTGTGTTTGTGGTCTGGCAAATAGCTCACTCCAGCATGAACTTCCTGATG
This sequence comes from Lepus townsendii, assembly GCA_029532125.1. Taxonomy (NCBI): domain Eukaryota; kingdom Metazoa; phylum Chordata; class Mammalia; order Lagomorpha; family Leporidae; genus Lepus; species Lepus townsendii. Next base: position 99,295 of record JAMJIG010028268.1, read on the forward strand.
TCAAACGTGGTACACAATTAAGAAAAGGGGGCTACTGAGGCATTTAGTCATTTTTCACTTAGTCTATGCAGCTGACATACCCACAGGGAAGGAACACCACCAGAATATTCTCAGTCTGGCCACACGCATAGAGGACATTCATTTAAACTTTGAAAATTCATTATATTCACATTAAAGGTGCAGAGATCTCTCATCAACTGTTCTCTCTCCAGATGATCACAATAGCTGGGATTGAGACAAGTTGAAGTGAAGAATCCAGAACTCAGTATAGGTGGCATGGACCCAAGTATTTGAGCTACAATCAGCTGCATCCTAGGGTGCACATAAGTAGGAAGCTGGATTGGAAATGGAGTGGGACTCAAACCCACATACTGTGCTTTAGGAAGTGGGTCTCCAAAGAGCCGTCTTACATGCCATTCCCCAATGCTCACATCTCTGTTATTTTAAGAGGACTCCTACCACAGGCCAAAGCAACTCTCCTGGCCCTGATGGCCATAACCCCTGAGGCTAAGCTGTGCAGACTCTCAACACCCTGGAAAATGCCCAGTCTCAATTACCCAATGGATTGTTCACAGCAGCAGCTTCCTGCCTTGCTTGCCATGCAGTACTGTGCACCTAGAGTTGTGACACCAGGCACTGTTCCCCTGACATTTCTTCATCTATATTCCATGTGCTGATACCCAATTTGGCCGTCCACATCAGAGTGATAACCACTGAATGCTATGCTGAAGGGGAATCCCAAGTTGGCTTATTTCAAGAAAACCTTGTGTGTTCCTCCAGACACTCCTTGCAACTGATGTGGCTCATCCCCACCAGATAGTCACTAATGGGAGATCCCCTGGCACAATAGTTTGTGCACCCCAACAACATCCCTTTGAGCGACAGTCACCCATTAACTGAGCTCATAGCCTAGGTAATTGTGGCCTTTATGGGCACTAAATCAGGCATCACTTCAAAGCAGTGAAACAGCCCTGCTGGGTCATTGGCAATGAAGAGTACAAGCCATTAGGATACCTGCATGTTCAATATATTAAGGCAGGAGCCACCTTTTTCCCATGAATCCAGGTGTCTCTCCTCCCCACCTCTCATTCACTATTTCTGATCCTTGGCATCGACAGTAACATGTCTTCTCCACCATGCATAATGCTTCATACTGATGGGGTATGCCCACTAGGAGCCTGAATGGTTCCTCAAACCCCTCTTCAGCACCAAGATTCAGGCAGGCCAAGGAAGGAATTGCCTAAGTTAATCACCACACATTGGAAGCATGTGTTCTGAAATTTGTCTGCCTAACTTATCAATCTTGACCCTTGTCAAGGCTGGAGGAAAGGAGACGTACTACTGATTATCACAACCTCAGCAAGGTAATGCCCCTTGTAAGTCCATTGCATCAGACATTGTCACTATCTTCTAAAATGTTCCGATGCCTTTGCCTTAAGTTTGCTGTTACTGATGTGGAAATCATGTATTTTTCTGTGTCTATGCCAGGTGCCATTCACTTTTACATTTGGAGGCCAATGATTAGCTTTATGAAGCTTCTAAAGCATAACTCAGTGGCCCACCATGGGTTCATTTTGTTGACATTATCTAGCTGCTCTCTAGCTACTAACTGACATCCACCTGTGACACTGTGCCTATAATTTCCTTCTGAATGTTAACCAAGAGGAACATGCATAATGAGGCCTCATAATGAGGTTATGATGAATTATATTTGGGAAATAAATTCTGTCTATCAGGTGAGTTGACAATTGAAGTCTTTGATTTGTCATAGTGATTGTAATATCATAGATGCCACAGCAATGGAAAATTTCAGTACATTGCATGCCCTGCCAGAACCATATTATAGAACCTTCTCTCCCTCCCCTCTGTATGCCCTTTCTTCTCTTCTCCATCTCCCTTTCAGAGGTATGAAGAATAATGGAATCTTGGCTGCCGGGACGGGCCCAAGATGGCCGGGCGCGCTGGTTCCGCTTCTGCCCCCGGCCGCGAACCTCATTCATTGCCTCGCTGCTGAGGGGTGCCGCGTCGCCGCGAGCCGGCCCGAGGCCGCGGGGGGCTGCCCTGCGGGGTAAGAGGCCGCCATGGCGACCCTGGAGAAGCTGATGAAGGCCTTCGAGTCCCTCAAGTCTTTCCAGCAGCAGCAGCAGCCGCCGCCAGCGCCGCCGGCGCCTCAGCCGCCTCAGCCGCCGCCGCCGCCAGCGCAGCCGCCGCCGCCGCCCCAGCAGCAGCCGCCCCCGCTGCCGTCCCCGCCGCCGCCGCCGCCCGGCCCGGCGATGGCTGA
>JAMJIG010028281.1:0-14796 GCA_029532125.1 Lepus townsendii
ATGGACAAGATAGAAAATCTCTCTCGTGAAAATGAAATATTAAGGAGGAATCAAAATGAAATGAAACAACTAGTAGAACAGGAAACTGTGATAGTGACAAGAAACCATAATGAAATGAAGAACTCAATAGATCAAATGACAAACACATTAGAAAGCCTCAAAAACAGAATGGGCGAACCAGAAGAGAGAATATCAGACTTAGAAGACAGAGAACAGGAAAGGAAACAATCAAATCAAAGAAAAGAAGAAGAAATCAGAAATCTAAAAAATACTGTCAGGAATCTACAGGATACTATTAAAAAACCCAACATTCGAGTTCTAGGAGTACCTGAAGGCATGGAGAGAGAGAAAGGATTAGAAGGCCTTTTTAGTGAGATACTAGCAGAAAATTTCCCAGGTTTGGAGAAGGACAGAGACATCCTAGTACAGGAAGCTCATAGAACCCCTAATAAACATGACCAAAAGAGATCCTCACCACGACACGTCTTAATCAAACTCACCACAGTGAAACATAAAGAAAAGATCCTAAAATGTGCAAGAGAGAAACGCCAGATTACTCTCAGAGGATCTCCAATTAGACTTACAGCAGACTTCTCATCAGAAACCCTACAAGCTAGGAGAGAATGGTGAGATATAGCCCAGGTACTAAGAGAGAAAAACAGCCAGCCCAGAATATTATATCCTGCAAAGCTCTCATTTGTGAATGAAGGTGAAATAAAGACCTTTCACTGCAAACAGAAACTGAAAGAATTTGTCGCCACTCGTCCAGCCCTGCAAAAGATGCTTAAAGATGTGTTACATACAGAAACACAGAAACACGGTAACCAATATGAAAGAAGATAAAGGAAGGAAACCTCACAGCAAAAAATCACAGGAGTCTCAAACCATATATTAAAAAAATCTTTGGGCCGGCGCCGTGGCTCAACAGACTAATCCTCCGCCTTGCGGCGCCGGCACACCGGGTTCTAGTCCCGGTCGGGGCACCGATCCTGTCCCGGTTGCCCCGCTTCCAGGCCAGCTCTCTGCTGTGGCTAGGGAGTGCAGTGGAGGATGGCCCAAGTCCTTGGGTCCTGCACCCCATGGGAGACCAGGAGAAGCACCTGGCTCCTGCCATCGGAACAGCGCGGTGCGCCGGCCACGGCGGCCATTGGAGGGTGAACCAACGGCAAAAGGAAGACCTTTCTCTCTGTCTCTCTCTCTCACTGTCCACTCTGCCTGTCAAAAAAAAAAAAAATCTTTGGCAAATGACAGGCAAAGTTACTCCTTCTCAATAGTCACATTGAATGTTAATGGCTTGAACTGTCCAGTTAAAAGACACCGATTGGCTGATTGGGTTAAAGAACAAAACCCATCTTTTTGCTGCTTACAAGAAACTCATCTTTCCAATAATGATCCATACAGGCTGAAAGTGAAAGGCTGGAAAAAGATATACCATGCCAACAGAAAGGAAAAAAGAGTGGGCGTGGCCATCTTAATATCAGACAACATAAACTTTACCACAAAAACTGTTAGGAGAGACAAAGAGGGGCACTATTTAATGATTAAGGGATCCATTCAACAGGAAGATATAACGATTATCAATGTACATGCACCTAATCACAGGGCACCAGCTTATTTAAAAGACTTGTTAAGGGACTTAAAGGGAGACTTAGACCCCAATACAATAGTACTGGGGGACTTCAATACTCCACTCTCAGAGATAGACAGATCAACAGGACAGAAGATCAACAAGGAGACAGCAGATTTAAATGACACTATAGCCCAAATGGATCTAACAGATATCTACAGAACATTTCATCCTACATCAAAGGACTTTACATTCTTCTCAGCAGTACATGGAACCTTCTCTAGGATTGACCACATACTAGGCCATAAAGCAAGTCTCAGCAAATTCAAAAGAATTAGAATCATACCATGCAGCTTCTCAGACCACAAAAGAATGAAATTGGAAATTAGCAACTCAGGAATCCCTAGAGCACGTGCAAACACATGGAGATTGAACAACATGCTCCTGAATGAACAATGGGTCATAGAAGAAATTAAAAGAGAAATCAAAAATTTTCTGGAAGTAAATGAGGATAACAGCACAACATACCAAAACCTATGGGATACAACAAAAGCAGTGTTAAGAGGAAAGTTTATATCAATAGGTGCCTACATCAAGAAATTGGAAAGGCACCAAATAGATGAGCTTTCAAGTCATCTCAAGGATCTAGAAAATCTGCAGCAAACCAAACCCAAACCCAGTAGGAGAAGAGAAATAATTAAAATCAAAGAAGAAATCAACAGGATTGAATCCAAAAAAACATTACAAAAAATCAGCCAAACGAGGAGCTGGTTTTTCGAAAAAATAAAAAAAATCGACACCCCATTGGCTCAACTCACTAAAAAAAGAAAAGACCCAAATCAATAGGATCAGAGATGAAAATGGAAACGTAACAACAGACACCACAGAAATAAAAAGAACCATCAGAAATTACTACAAGGACTTGTATGCCAGCAAACAGGGAAATCTATCAGAAATGGACAGATTCTTGGACACATACAACCTACCTAAATTGAGCCAGGAAGACATAGAAAACCTAAACAGACCCATAACTGACACAGAAATTGAAACAGTAATAAAGGCCCTCCCAACAAAGAAAAGCCCAGGACCAGATGGATTCACTGCTGAGTTCTACCAGACATTTAGAGAAGAACTAACTCCAATTCTTCTCAAACTATTCAAAACAATCGAAAAAGAGGGAATCCTCCCAAATTCTTTCTATGAAGCCACCATCACCTTAATTCCTAAGCCAGAAAAAGATGCAGCATTGAAAGAGAATTACAGACCAAGATCCCTGATGAACATAGATGCAAAAATACTCAATAAAATTCTGGCCAATAGAATGCAACAACACATCAGAAAGATCATCCACCCAGACCAAGTGGGATTTATCCCTGGTATGCAGGGATGGTTCAACGTTCGCAAAACAATCAATGTAATACACTACATTAACAGACTGCAGAAGAAAAACCATATGATTCTCTCAATAGATACAGAGAAAGCATTTGGTAAAATACAACACCCTTTCATGATGAAAACTCTAAGCAAACTGGGTATGGAAGGAACATTCCTCAATACAATCAAAGCAATATATGAAAAACCCACGGCCAACATCCTATTGAATGGGGAAAAGTTGGAAGCATTTCCGCTGAGATCTGCTATCAGACAGGGATGCCCACTCTCACCACTGCTATTCAATATAGTTCTGGAAGTTTTAGCCAGAGGTATTAGGCAAGAAAAAGAAATTAAAGGGATACAAATTGGGAAGGAAGAACTCAAACTATCCCTCTTTGCAGATGATATGATTCTTTATTTAGGGGACTCAAAGAACTCTACTAAGAGACTACTGGAACTCATCGAAGAGTTTGGCAAAGTAGCAGGATATAAAATCAATGCACAAAAATCAACAGCCTTTGTATACACAGGCAATGCCACGGCTGAGGAAGAACTTCTAAAATCAATCCCATTCACAATAGCTACAAAAACAATCAAATACCTTGGAATAAACTTAACCAAAGACGTTAAAGGTCTCTACGATGAAAACTACAAAACCTTACAGAAAGAAATAGAAGAGGATACCAAAAAATGGAGAAATCTTCCATGTTCATGGCTTGGAAGAATCAATATCACAAAAGGTCTATTCTCCCAAAAGCAATTTATACATTCAATGCAATACCAATCAAGATACCAAAGACCTTCTTCTCAGATCGGGAAAAAATGATGCTGAAATTCATATGGAGACACAGAAGACCTCGAATAGCCAAAGCAATCCTGTACAACAAAAACAAAGCCAGAGGCATCACAATACCTGATTTCAGGGCATACTACAGGGCAGTTGTTATCAAAACAGCATGGTACTGGTACAGAAACAGATGGATAGACCAATGGAACAGAATAGAAACACCAGAAATCAATCCAAACATCTACAGCCAACTTATATTTGACCAAAGATCCAAATCTAATCCCTGGAATAAGCACAGTCTATTCAATAAATGGTGCTGGGAAAATTGGATTTCCATGTGCAGAAGCTTGAAGCAAGACCCATACCTTTCACCTTACACAAAAATTCACTCAACATGGATTAAAGACTTAAATCTACGAACTGAAACCATCAAATTATTAGAGAGCATTGGAGAAACCCTGCAAGATATAGGTACAGGCAAAAACTTCTTGGAAAATACTCCAGCAGCACAGGCACTCAAAACCAAAATTAACATTTGGGATTGCATCAAATTGAGAAGTTTCTGTACTTCAAAAGAAACAGTCAGGAAAGTGAAGAGGCAACCGACAGAATGGGAAAAAATATTTGCAAACTATACTACAGATAAAGGATTGATAACCAGAATCTACAAAGAAATCAAGAAAATCCACAACAACAAAACAAACAACCCACTGAAGAGATGGGCCAAGGACCTCAATAGACATTTTTCAAAAGAGGAAATCCAAATGGCCAACAGACACATGAAAAAAATGTTCAAGATCACTAGCAATCAGAGAAATGCAAATCAAAACCACAATCAGGTTCCATATCACCCCAGTGAGAATGGCTCACATTCAGAAATCTACCAACAACAGATGCTGGAGAGGATGTGGGGAAAAAGGGACACTAACCCACTGTTGGTGGGAATGCAAACTGGTTAAGCCACTATGGAAGTCTGTCTGGAGATTCCTCAGAAACCAGAACATAACCCTACCATACAACCCAGCCATCCCACTCCTTGGAATTTACCCAAAGGAAATTAATTTGGCTAATAAAAAAGCCATCTGCACATTAATGTTTATTGCAGCTCAATTCACAGTAGCTAAGACCTGGAACCAACCCAAATGCCCATCAACAGTAGACTGGATAAAGAAATTATGGGACATGTACTCCATAGAATACTATACAGCAGTAAGAAACAACAAAACCCAGTCATTTGCAACAAGATGGAGGAATCTGGAAAACATCATGCTGAGTGAATTAAGCCAGTCCCAAAGAGACAAATTTCATTTGTATTCCCTGATAAGCGACAACTGAGCACCATAGGGGAAATCTGTGGAAGTGAAATGGACAATATAAGAATCTATGACCTGATCAGCTCTTTTCCTGGCTCTAGAAGTACAATGTAATACTTTATCCTTTTTAGTATTTGTTGTTGTTGTTGTTGTTGTTGTTCTAGTACTAGTGGTTGAACTCTGTAATTAACACACAATTATTCTTAGGTGTTTAAATTTTAACTGAAAAGTGATCCCTGTTAAATATAAGAGTGGGAATAAGAGAGGGAGGAGATGTACAATTTGGGACATGCACAATCTGACTTGCCGCAAATGGTGGAGTTAGAAATGTACCAGGGGATTCCAATACAATCCCATCAAGGTGGCATGTATCAATGCCATCTCACTAGTCCAAGTGATCAATTTCAGTTCACAACCGATGGCTCTGATAGGTCTAAGAATCAAAGGGATCACACAAACAAGACAAGTGTCTGCTAATACTAACTGATAGAATCAAAAAGGGAGAGAAAGATCCAACATGGGAAGCGGGATACACAGCAGACTCATAGAATGGCAGATGTCCTAAACAACACTCTGGCCTCAGAATCAGCCCTTAAATCATTCGGATCTGGCTGAAGAGCCCATGAGAGTATAGTAGGCATGGAAAGCCAAGACACCATGGAAAAGAAAAAAAAAAAGAAGAAGAAGACCTAAATGAAAGATCTCTGTGAGTGAAATCCCAGTGGAAAGAACAGGGCCATCAAAGAAGGAAGTACCTTTCTCTGAAGGGAGGAGAGAACTTCCACTTTGACTATGACCCTATCGGAATAAGATCAAAGTCAGCGAACTCTAAAGGCTTCCATAGCCCTGGCAACTCATGACTAGAGCCTAGGGAGATTACTGATGCCATGAACAGGAGTGTCAAATTGTTAAGTCAGCAACAGGAGTCACTGTGTACTTACATCTCATGTGGGATCTGTCCTTAATGTGTTGTCTAATGTGCAGTGATGCTATAACTAGTACTGAAACAGTATCTTTACACTTTGTGTTTCTGCGTGGGTACAAACTGATGTGATCTTTACTAATTACATACTGAATCGATCTTCTGTATATAAAGATAATTGGAAATGAAAAAAAAAAAAACCCCTGGTGTTAAATTGGAAATGGCATAGAAAATTAATTAATTTTTAAAAAATAAATATTATGTAGGATCTCTGTCTTTAATGTGCTGTACACTCTTATTTAATGCTATAACTACTACTCCAACAGTATTTCTTTTTTCACTTTGTGTTGCTATATGGCGGTAAACTGTTGAAATCGTTACCTAATATATACTAAACTGATCTTCTGTATATAAAGAGAATTGAAAATGAATCATGATGTGATTGGAAGGGGAGAGGGAGCGGGAAAGGGGAGGGTTGCGGGTGGGAGGGAAGTTTTGGGAGGGGGAAGCCATTGTAACCCATAAGCTGTACTTTGGAAATTTATATTCATTAAATAAAAGTTTAATTAAAAAAAAAAAAAAAGATGAGGACTTAAAGAAGTAAAAATCTATAACTGCTGAACTTCCAATGTACTCTGTCATGAAATGTGCATGTTTAATGTACTAAAAAAAGTCTTTTAGTCTCTCAAGTCATAAAATTATAATTTAGTATGAATTGTCATATTTACACTTCGATTTGTTTTACCTTACAGGGAACAGTAAAAATCTATGGGTATGTCCCCATGACAGCCAACCGTCTTCCCCAGAGATTCAATTTTAGGACTTAGAAAGAAAAAACACAAAATGGAAGAAATTATCAACTTTTCTGTAGGATATTTTAAATATATTGATAAAAGTGGAAATTATTAACAAGAGGAAAAAAAATAATATAACACATATGAATTAGGAAAAGATCAGAGAAAAAATCTACCATGAAACAAAAAGACTACTAAGAAGTACAAATAAGTATGAATAAAAATGGATCAAGAAGAATTTATTATTTAATTTTTTATTTATTATTTTTTTTGACAGGCATAGTGGACAGTGAGAGAGAGACAGAGAGAAAGGTCTTCCTTTTGCCGTTGGTTCACCCTCCAATGGCCGAATGGCCGCCGCGCTGCGACCGGCGCACCGCGCTGATCCAAAGCCAGGAGCCAGGTGCTTCTCCTGGTCTCCCATGGGGTGCAGGGCCCAAGCACTTGGGCCATCCTCCACTGCACTCCCTGGCCACAGCAGAGAGCTGGCCTGGAAGAGGGGCAACCGGGACAGGATCGGTGCCCCGACCGGGACTAGAACCCGGTGTGCCGGCACCGCAAGGCAGAGGATTAGCCTGTTGAGCCACAGCGCCGGCCTATTATTTAATTTTAAAGTTCAAACAGCTTAAGAATTAAACCTGTGACCCTTGAAAATATGAGATGCAATGATAGAATTGTCTGAGTATTGTTTATGGGGAAAAGCAGAATTATTTATAAAAATCAGATTTATGTAATTATTTTCAAAGTAGACTCAGTAGAAAACTACAGATATTATTTATATGTTCTAGAGCATGGTTTGCCAACCCTCAGTACAGATTCCCATTTTTGTTTGTAAGTTTACTGAGAACACCTATTGCCCTTCCATTTATGTATCATTTTTGATGTATGCACAATACAGGGGCAGTTTTGTTGCACTCGCAAGCGAGATTGTATGGTTTGCAAAAGACAAAACTTCAAAGTTCCATGACAAGACACTTCACAAACACTAAATTGTTGAAATGCATTCTGTTGCAGCTTCAAAGGAAATATGTCTCATTTGCAGAGTTTATAATATATTTGTGTACCTGTATTTGTACAGTTTATTAACTTGTAAGGAACCAATGTTTCCTGGAGTTGCTTGGGATTTGCTGTTCTAGCTCAACATTCTTATTTACCAAGGAGGAAATGAATGGTTAAAGAAGTTGAATCACTGTCCATAATCACACATCTTCATAATAGTAGCACCCAATCTTCTTTTCTGTATCTGATGCTATTATTATCATTCCCTTTGACTCTTTTCAGGTTTCACCTGTGTCTAGTTTACTGCAATCAGATCAGTGCAAATGTAATTGAAGAATTCTTCACTGCTATGGTGGGTACAGGGTTTACTTCAAATGTGACAGGGAATAACTTCTTTTTCTCATAACCATTCCATTTACAACACAATTTCAGACTCCTGAATGCTGGCTTTCTAGGCAATGTTGACTGCTGAGGCTTTGACAGAATGACAGTCCTTAAGTGATTAACCAAAGACTGTAAATGAGGTAAAGATGGCAGTCACTACTATGTTAGTATTCCCACAAGGAAGCCAAGAACCTCTATCCATGATTCTTGAAAAAGTTTTAAAAGAACCAAAGCCCACAGTATTGTCATTTTATTTTAAAGAATGTTGAGAACTATGAGTAATAACTCTTCGTGTCACAAATTTTCTCCTCATTGCTGTTCAAATATAGAATTTCTCATATGAGGTATGAAGACTTGATGGACTCACTATGAGTTATTCAAAAGTGAATGTCTAATACTATTCACATTACCAAAATTTCCTAAATATGCATATGTATATGTATATGTATATGTGTATATATATATATATATATTCTTAACCTTAGTGAGCAATTAATGTATGAATCAGCCACCCTAAATGTTACATTACCACTTGGCTTTAATGGGTCACAATGTAATTCTTATGTGTAACAATATAATTCATATATGAAGTTTTGTTGACTTCCTAAGAAATTTCATCTTTTATGTTTTCAAAGCCACAAGCATTATACTTGCAGTTTCAAAGGCAACCTATGCCTGCCTAGATACTAATCTAAATCAGTTTGTTCTGGTATTGTTATATGTCTTGTGAAATGATTTCACTTTTTACCATAACATATTTACCCAACCTGGAATGCATCCAGGGTTCAAATCGCTAAAGGAAAAAAATACTGAAGAAGCTGCTTGTACCTATAGGCTACACCTACACATTAAACCTCACTGCACAGTCAGTTTGGATGAAATTAGAGAGAAAACCGCCCAAGCATGTCAAATGTTTAAGCTTTAAGACCATGAGTGGAATGAAACAAAAGAGGAAGGATTCCAGGGGTGCTTTAGCATAATCAAGCTGGCTCAAGCCACTGAAGGCACAGCTGGGATAGAGAGCTCACTGCTGTGAGGAAACTTATAATTGTATTCCTGTTCCACAGTCACTAGTGGACTTGAGGAGTGCGTGTGTGTGTGTGTGCGCACATGTTTCAGATTTCCCTGATAATAAAGCAAAGGGAGAAAAAAATTAAATGCAACAGAAAGTAAAATGTTCTACATTCATTATTTATCAATGTGTATTATCTTAAATATCTCTCTGTTCTCACCTCTTCAACTTCTTGCAAAATAAGAGTGCATGGTACTCAAGACTTAAAGATCTTTTCATGCAATATGAAGCTATATTAGTTTTCCAAAAGCACACTGGAATGCTGTAGTACTGTACTTGACATGGACTATTTTTTAAGCAATTAATAATGTAAATTAAATCTATCTATCATTTGAGTTTATTGTCTTCAGTGCTAGGAGAGGTGTCATCTGGCAACCCAAATCATGATGTCTAAGCTCAGGAATTGAGAGGGCAGCATCCAGGGCTGGCATTTGGCACAACAGTTAAAATACGGTTTGAAAGCCTGCATTCCATATCTATGTGTCACTGTTGGAGCACCCTCCTCAGCCCCCAGCCCCCAGCTTCCTGCTAATGTGCACCCTGGAGACCAGCAGGTGGTGGGTTCAAGTAGTTGAGTCCTTGCTATCCACAAGGGAGACCTACATGAGTTCTTCACTGAGTTCCTGCCTTACAGCTTCAACTTGATGCAGCCCTGCCTATTGTGGGCATATGAGGGGTATACTGGCAGATGGGAGATATTCATTTTCATTCTCTCTCTCTCTTCCTCTGTTCCTTCCTCATTCTGTCTGTATCCCAAATATAATTAACTAATCAACTAAATAAATGAAAGACAAAATCTTACTTTGTTTCCCTGCATTCACAATTTCATACCCAATTTTCATGTCCAAAAATGACCTTCCAGCCCATTCCAATTTGATAATTTATGCTTTGCGTAAAGCTGACTGGCAGCAAAGTCAGGCTTATGAAGGCAGACATGGATAGTATGCTTGCCTACAAAATCTTTTCTTAGACTCTAACACCCAGTGAGTGGCACATCACACAACTGTTATCAGACTCATTTTTACCTATTGCAGAGATAGGAGTTAACAACTGAATGGGTAGAGTTGGCAGAAAGTTACACACTTCAATAGCATTGAGGTAAAACTATCTGAAATTGTTCCTAAATTTTAAAAATGAAACACCATCTAAAGGAATAAGTTAGAGTCAATGAAAGTTATTCCTGTAGAATATCACAGTGCTATTTGGCTTACTCTAATTCACTTTTTTACATAATTGTACACTTTCTGTTATATGTGATAGATGATTATGTACACTACCAAACATAGTTATGTTATATATTAATTAATTTTAAAAGTATGAATAAATTAGTGGGTTTTTTTTTTGGGGGGGGGGACAGGCAGAGTGGATAGTGAGAGAGAGAGAGAGAGAGACAGAGAGACAGAGAGAAAGGTCTTCCTTTTTGCCATTGGTTCACCTTCCAATGGCTGCTGCGGCCGGCGCATCGCGCTGATCCGAAGCCAGGAGCCAGGTGCTTCTCCTGGTCTCCCATGCGGGTGCAGGGCCCAAGGACTTGGGCCATCCTCCACTGCCTTCCCGGGCCATAGCAGAGAGCTGGCCTGGAAGAGGGGCAACCGGGATAGAATCCGGCGCCCCGACCAGGACTAGAACCCGGTGTGCTGGCGCCGCAAGGTGGAGGATTAGCCTGTTAAGCCACGGCGCCAGCCTAAATTAGTGTTTTCAATTATTTCCCAGTATGAATTACAGACATCCCACAATCCCAGCCATACCCATATTTTGATCCTTAACCCAAAGTCTTAGCACTGATCATTAAGGAATTATATTATTCCCAATGTACAGGGAGTTTTCTCTTTCAATTAGCAGGATGCCATTGACAATCTTGACAAAACATGTGTACGAGAGACAGGTCTGAGGCAAATGGATAAAGTTGTTTGTACTGCATCCCTAGAAGTGGATTTTTTTCAGAAGTTTTAGTACTACTGAAAAGACAAGAATTTAAAGTATGATTCCACTTTAAGCAGCTAGAAGGAATTGGGCCTTTATTTAAGCTGTCAGTGTTTCATTGGCACATACTATCTACATCACCAAGTGGTGAATAATTGAAAAACTAAGCACTAACCATGAAGTAGAGCTGCTGGCATAAAGGGAGAATTTAATTTATATAAGTTCTAAATAAATAATAGTTTTTAATGTATTTTTATTGCAACACTATTATAAGTATCCTGAAATAGCTGTTTATTTGATAAATATTTAATTGGTCTACTTATTATCTACTGCATAATCCATTTAATATCTGCAAAGTGCCCAGGACCTGGTACATACACTCACACATATATACTGATATAGAACTACATGTATATTCTAAACTTTCTCTGTCTTTAAAATCCAGGATCTCAAGAAACTATTTTTAGAGGTTTGCCATTACGTTGAATGAGCTAACACTCGAGTTTTTTTCAAACCTTTATGTATATTTAAAATCAGTGAACCAGTTAATTATTATATTGAAGCCAAATCTACTAAGCTTGTTTAAATCACCAATTAAATGTTGGATTTTTAATTTCTTATTTATTTATTTTTATTTTGCTCTTTGCTCTTTCTCAACTAAATTTTATTTTAAATTTTAATTAATTTTTAACAGATTCAATGTGGTTTGTAGGTACAATTCTAACAACTCAATGATATTCCCTTCTTCATTCCCTCACCCTCTCTCCATCCCACCCTCCTTCCTTCTTTATGTCCTTTTTTTTTTTTTTTAGTTTTTGAGATAACATATTTTAAATTTACATTGCAGTTAAAAGGTTTAATACCTCACGAAATAAGAAGAGTGGGATTTTTTTTTCTTACTATTATTTGTTGAATTCTTTACTTAGTGGAATGTTGAGTTTATGACCATAAAATAAACTGAAAGCATGTCATTGTGAAAATTAAAAGAAAGAGAGGTCAGCATTGTGCTGTAGCAGGTTATGCCTCTGCCTGTGATGCTGGCATCCCATATGGGCATCAGTTCAACACCCAGCTGTTCTATTTTCAGTCCAGCTCGCTGCCATGGTGCTTGGGAAAGCAGCAGAAGATGTCTCAATTCCTTGAGCCCCTGCATTTACATGGGAGACCGAGAAGAAACTAGTGGCTCTTGGCTTCAGCTTGGCTCAGCCAGGGCCACTACAGCCATTTGGGGAGAAAACCAGAGGATGGAATATTTCTCTCTTACTTTGTCTCTTCTCCTCTCCCTGTAACTCTGTCTTTCAAATACATAAAAAACAAAATAAAAATAAATCTTTAATAAAAGTTAAAACAAAGATGGGTAAAGGAAGGAGAAAGGAGGTAGGGGCATGGGCAGGAGGGAGGGCAGAGTGGAAAGTATCACTAAGCTCCTAAATCTGTATATACAAATAGATGAAACTTATTCACCTTATATAAATAAAATAGTATTTAAAAAACAAGTTTAACAAGGCTTAGAGAGGAAGATCACGGGAGAAGCGCCAGGTGGAGCCGTGGGTCGCCAGCTGAGGCAAGGCCTCAGGAAAAGATTCAAGAAAAAAACTGCAGAGGAAATGCTTCCAGATCTAATGGATGTGACACAGAGGACCTACAAGGAGCCCACCGCGTGGAAAACCAACCCCAGGAGATGAGCCGCAGAATCTCCCCAGCGCGGGAACCAACAGGAGGTAAGACAAAAGCCCCAGAAAAGCGAGACATTAGTGGGTAAAGGCAGAGGCCCCTCCCTCCATTTGAGCAAAACAAAGAGCAGGCACCACTTTACATATGTAAAATGGCAATGAGTACACAAAGTAAGTAACTTTGGGTCTAAGGTGAAACTGGAGAACACATTGAGGGCTACATAAACACTGTGTCTGGTCCCAGGGGTAGTTCAAACGAATACTCACAGAGGCCAGATTTCAACTACACTCAATTTCACACAGCCATTCGGAATTACCTCCCAACTGAGTCAAAAAAATAGAGACAGAGAGAGAGAGAGAGAGATCCAGCAAGGAGCAAGGAGAGTCACTTTTTGCACAGCCTTAAACCTGAAGAATCAAGCAGAGCTCTCTGGCCACACCCACCACAGTCTCTAAGGATCCATCAAAGCAGACAGCCCACTTAGAGGCATAGTATAACGAGAAAAAATCGCCACAGCAAAACAAACAAACAAACAAACAAACATAAATTATCTCCAACATGCCAAACAACAAACGCAAAAACCGAGGTAACAAGAACAAGGAAGACACTATGACACCCCCAAATGAACAAGACCCCCCAATCCAAGATTATGAAGATGAAGAGATAAGAGGAAATGCAAGAAGCGGATCTCAAAAAACTGATAAGAACATTAAGAAGTTCTCAAAAACAAATTCTTGAACTACAGAAATCCTTCATGGACAAGATAGAAAATCTCTCTCGTGAAAATGAAATATTAAGGAGGAATCAAAATGAAATGAAACAACTAGTAGAACAGGAAACTGTGATAGTGACAAGAAACCATAATGAAATGAAGAACTCAATAGATCAAATGACAAACACATTAGAAAGCCTCAAAAACAGAATGGGCGAACCAGAAGAGAGAATATCAGACTTAGAAGACAGAGAACAGGAAAGGAAACAATCAAATCAAAGAAAAGAAGAAGAAATCAGAAATCTAAAAAATACTGTCAGGAATCTACAGGATACTATTAAAAAACCCAACATTCGAGTTCTAGGAGTACCTGAAGGCATGGAGAGAGAGAAAGGATTAGAAGGCCTTTTTAGTGAGATACTAGCAGAAAATTTCCCAGGTTTGGAGAAGGACAGAGACATCCTAGTACAGGAAGCTCATAGAACCCCTAATAAACATGACCAAAAGAGATCCTCACCACGACACGTCTTAATCAAACTCACCACAGTGAAACATAAAGAAAAGATCCTAAAATGTGCAAGAGAGAAACGCCAGATTACTCTCAGAGGATCTCCAATTAGACTTACAGCAGACTTCTCATCAGAAACCCTACAAGCTAGGAGAGAATGGTGAGATATAGCCCAGGTACTAAGAGAGAAAAACAGCCAGCCCAGAATATTATATCCTGCAAAGCTCTCATTTGTGAATGAAGGTGAAATAAAGACCTTTCACTGCAAACAGAAACTGAAAGAATTTGTCGCCACTCGTCCAGCCCTGCAAAAGATGCTTAAAGATGTGTTACATACAGAAACACAGAAACACGGTAACCAATATGAAAGAAGATAAAGGAAGGAAACCTCACAGCAAAAAATCACAGGAGTCTCAAACCATATATTAAAAAAATCTTTGGGCCGGCGCCGTGGCTCAACAGACTAATCCTCCGCCTTGCGGCGCCGGCACACCGGGTTCTAGTCCCGGTCGGGGCACCGATCCTGTCCCGGTTGCCCCGCTTCCAGGCCAGCTCTCTGCTGTGGCTAGGGAGTGCAGTGGAGGATGGCCCAAGTCCTTGGGTCCTGCACCCCATGGGAGACCAGGAGAAGCACCTGGCTCCTGCCATCGGAACAGCGCGGTGCGCCGGCCACGGCGGCCATTGGAGGGTGAACCAACGGCAAAAGGAAGACCTTTCTCTCTGTCTCTCTCTCTCACTGTCCACTCTGCCTGTCAAAAAAAAAAAAA
>JAMJIG010028289.1:0-13512 GCA_029532125.1 Lepus townsendii
AAGTGGAGCTGAGACTTGAGCCCAAGCACTGCAACATAGGATGTGGGCTTCTTAACTGCTAGGCTGAGTGCTCCACTCCATTTAAACTCATCATTAGCTATTTTTGCTGTAGCCACCCTCAAGTTTAATAGGCTTAACTTTCCTCACAGAAAGCAACAAATAAGCAAACATAGCGAACAACTATTTTTTCCTACTTGAGAAAAAGCAATAAGCAAATAAAAGCAATGAAAGAAAAATTAAAAAATTGTAAATAAGGAAACCAATGTAAGAATAAACCCAAGATTGGGAATAATTTATACAACCAGGACATTATGCAGAAAGTATAGAGAAGGAAAATAGTCTATAGAAGTATAATTCACCTTGAATGCATAGTGCCTTACATGAGGGTATGCAAAAAGTTCAAGGAAATACATGCAATGATAAAACTGTGTAAATTTATTTATTTATTTTTTATTAAACTTGTATTTAATGAATATACATTTCCAAAGTACGGCTTATGGGTTACAATGGCTTCCCCCCTCCCATAGCTTCCCTCCCACCCGCAACCATCCCCTTTCCTGTTCCCTCTCCCCTTCCAATCACATCAAGGTTCATTTTCAGTTCTCTTTATATAAGAAGATCAGTTTAGTACATATTAGGTAAAGATTTCAACAGTTTGCCCCCATATAGCAACACAAAGTGAAAAAAATACTGTTGGAGTACTAGTTATAGCATTAAATAACAGTGTAGAGCACATTAAAGACAGAGATCCTACATAATATTTTTTTAAAAATTAATTAATTTTCTATGCCATTTCCAATTTAACACCAGGTTTTCTTTTTTTCATTTCCAATTCTCTTTATATACAGAAGATCGATTCAGTATATAATTAGTAAAGATCTCATCAGTTTGTACCCACACAGAAACACAAAGTGTAAAAATACTGTTTCAGTACTAGTTATAGCATCACTGCACATTAGACAACACATTAAGGACAGTTCCCACATGGGATGTAAGTACACAGTGACTCCTGTTGCTGACTTAACAATTTGACACTCCTGTTCATGGCGTCAGTAATCTCCCTAGGCTCTAGTCGTGAGTTGCCAGGGCTATGGAAGCCTTTAGAGTTCGCTGACTTTGATCTTATTCCGATAGGGTCATAGTCAAAGTGGAAGTTCTCTCCTCCCTTCAGAGAAAGGGCCTCCTTCTTTGATGGCCCCGTTCTTTCCACTGGGATCTCACTCACAGAGATCTTTCATTTAGGTCTTCTTCTTTTTTTTCTTTTCCATGGTATCTTGACTTTCCATGCCTACAATACTTTCATGGGCTCTTCAGCCAGATCTGAATGCCTTAAGGGCTGATTCTGAGGCCAGAGTGTTGTTTAGGACATCTGCCATTCTATGAGTCTGCTGTGTATCCCACTTCTGCCAATGGGGGATTCTAATAACTCTTGTTCCTATACTAACCATAAGAAAGGCGTTAAGTTAATAACATGGAAAAATGTTTTGAAAAGAAAAAAATTGATGTGCAATGTAATAGCAAAACATTCTTGGATCTACTTACACAGTTGCTACAATCTTAAGTTCAAAATGTAATGGATAAATCTATATAGAAAACTTGTTGTGGTTTTACTGTTTTTACATTTTCTTATGTCTGGTACTTTTCAGACCTGCCACAGAGCCTTGACAGTAGTATAGAGTTCATTCATCCAATTTTAAGTACAAGTTGAAGTATATATTATTTATTCATATGCACTGTGCACTTGGCAAAATAACCGGAAAATTAGAATTTTACAACAGAATTTTAAAAGGCAATGGTAAGATGTGATCGACTTCAGAGTATCATAATTGTCCAAAGGTGCCTATCTTGCCATTTCTTCCAGAATTCCTCTGTTTTTAATGATTTGAACAAGCAATATGAGTTCTTTGAGAGCAGTAACAGCAGTAGTGTTTTTCCCTTTGCATATAACCTACAGCACCCTCACCTTGCTGCCAAGTACTTATGTGCTCCAAAAATGTCTGCTGGATTGTTCAATGAACCATAAATTAATCTTTCAAAAGTAACTGTAAGTAGTTGGCTGTGGCTCAGTAAATTAAGCTGTCCGCCTGCAACAGAGGCAGCAGCACAGCAGATGTCTTCCAGTATTAGCGAGCAATTGGAGTCCTGGGTGCTCTGCTTCTGATCCAGCTCCTTGGTAATGTGTGTGGGAAAGCAGTGGAAGATGGTCCTAGTACTTGGGCTCCGCCACCCGCTCGGGAGACCCGGATGGAGCTCTGGGCTCCTGGCTTCCTCCTGTACCAGCCAGGGCTCTTTGGACATTTGGGAGTGAGCCAGTAGATAGAAGATCTTTCTCTCTCCCTGTTACTCTGCCTTTCAACTTAAAAATTATAAAGCAGTAGTAACCTTTATGAATGAGATGATGGTAGTGGTACTGAGGTCTAGTTAAATGCATTTTTATAAAGATGATGAGGGTGCTTCAAATTACACTTGAGCTCTTAAAATGTAGCAGGGCAATGACTCACCCCAAAAGATTATGGGAAGAAGCAAAAACCCATCCGGCTCCGATGGCTGGAGGTTGCTGTGTTCTGGTAGCTGATTGGCTCCACAGGTTGCAAGAAGATGGCTGTGGTGCCCTGCATAATATGTTGGCTTGTCGCTCACTGGTAAAGCGCCAAACCAGCCTGTGGAGTCCTCTGACAAGAGCCAAGCCTCATCTCTCCTCGACTGGAGCTGTCCTTAAGATGATTAAGAGTGAGTTTGGAAGTCACAGTTGCATCTCTGCTGAGGGAGGAGCTAGTGGTGGCAATGACCAACCGTCTGACAGAGGCACAATGCCTGTTAAGATGGTGAGATCCAGGGCCCGGTCCAACAGGTTATACCTTGTTATGTAAGCCTGTTGCTTGCCTCTGGTTGATAATGTGTTCAAGATTAGACGAATTGAGATTTCCCAGGTTTCTGTCATGGGGATAATCAGGAAGGTGGAGAGGGCTCCAAACTAAATTCTCTGCAAAATTGATGATATGACCCCAAGCCAATCCTGGTTTGGCAGTCACTTGGTAAAAATAAAGTGAAGCAGGAGGCTACTGTGCTGCCAGTTGGAGTATATGGCAAAGTGTTTGATGTCCTTCAGTTGTTCATGGGAGCAAAAAGCCTTGTAGTATTGAAAATCCATGTTTTGGAGGATATGAATGAGTTAACCATGCATATTCTGGAAACGGTCAATGCATAGATGATGCTGAATAAAGCCTGCCAAGCGGCCACTGGGGAAAGCTGACGAAATGAAGATGGCTATGATGTCAGCTGCATCTGGAAGGAGGTGCTCCACTTGATTCACATGTGTCCTCACCAGGAAGGGAAGAGCGTATAGGAGCTGCAGACCCAGCTCTGTGGTCTGAGCGAGAAGGCCATCAAGGAAGCCATTGATTATCTGGCCACCGAGGGTCGCATCTATCCCACCGTTGACAGGGAGCGTTTTAAATCTGTTGATTAAGGCAGCAAAAGCATCTCATTTTCTGAAGATATTTGCCTCTGGCTGCGAGTTATTTTGACCCATTGACTTTTAGGAAGTAGGATTTTTCAACAGAAGCTCTCAGCTGGCATCATTT
Organism: Lepus townsendii; assembly: GCA_029532125.1. Classification (NCBI taxonomy): domain Eukaryota; kingdom Metazoa; phylum Chordata; class Mammalia; order Lagomorpha; family Leporidae; genus Lepus; species Lepus townsendii. Next base: position 3,585 of record JAMJIG010028289.1, read on the forward strand.
GGCACATCTCAGTTTTTCCAAATGCTTTGGACTTTTCTATTTTTGCCTATTTGAAGCTCAGAAGGATATGGTGATGGATACATTGACTAGATTTGTTGCAGGATTTGCTAGCACAGTAATGGAAACACTCTACGGTGATGAGGTTTTGGGAGAAAGCCTACATAAAAAGTTAAAACTTACTGTTTAATTCTGTGCAAGTTTCTTTTTCTGAAATGCCTACCTGTTAGGAAAAGCTAGATGCAGTTAGGGACCCAGCTAAGAAAAAAAGTAGAGTTGTATTTGTTTATACATGACTGATTTTTTACCCTGAAATTATCACATTACTGTCTCTTGCCAAGTATTATTATTGATTCATTCAAATACGCCAAAAGAGTAATTTATTAATTCAGATGCACACTTAAGTATTTATTGAATGATTTGATCTTAATACCTTTACTTTTTTAAAAATAAGACTATGTTTAAAAAATACTTTGTTTTTGCAGTCATCTTTTAATGATTTCTTTAAATGTAGTTAACATTAATGATTATTTCAAATATTATGTGATATTTAAGTTATAATTTCTTATAGCTGCACAATTACATGGATGCAAGACTTTAACTTTGATGTGTTTTTGTATTATTTGTGTTAGTACATGATCTGTTTCATGTATTACAGAATAGTTTTCTTAGAGGTTAGGTGAAAAGGTCCAAGTTTTTATGTGGACTATGAAACTTCATAAATTTAAAAGAAATTATATTAAAATAGTTTTTGCAAGATCCTAACTGTGTGATTTTTTTCTAAGTTCATTTGAAAAAGCCTTTTATGTCACTTTCAATTACTAGTTTTAATTATTTGTAATAAATTTTATCTCTTCTATATATAATACTAACCACATATGTGATATCCTAGTTGTGTGATACATCTTTTTAAAGAAATATTTGTTTATTTATTTGAAAGGCAGAGTTATAGAGAGAGAAGGAGAGGAGAGAGAGAGAACTACACACAGAGAGAGTTCATCCATCTACTGGTTCACTCCCCAAATGGCAACACTGGCCAGGGCTGGGCCAAGTAGAAGCTAAAAGCCAGGAGCTTCATCTGGATCTCCCATGTGGATTCAGGGACCCAAGCACTTATGCCATCTTCCACTGCTTTCCCAGGCATATTAGCAGCGAGCTGTATAGGAAGTGGGGTAGCCAGGACTTGAACTGGCGCCCATATGGGATACCAACAATGAAGGTTGCGGCTTAACCTGTGGAGCCACAGCTCTGGCTCCTTTAAAGATGTATTTTATTTTGTTTGAAAGGCAGTTACAGAGATAGAAATCTTCCATCCACTGATTCATTCTCCAAATGACCACAACAGCAAGGGCTAGGCCAGGCAGAAGCCAGGAGCCTAGAACCCATCCATGTCTACCTTGTGGGTACAGGGGCCCAAACACTTGGGCCATCTTCTGATGCTTATTCAGGTGCATCAGTGGGAAGCTGAGTAGGAAGTGGAGCAGCGAGGACTTGAACTGGTGCCCATATTGAATGTCTGCATTGTATGCAGCAGCTTAACCCACTACACCATCATTCTGGCCATGTAATAATAAATCTTAATAATGATTATATTTATTATGTGGGAATATTAAATAATTGACCATTAAATTAAGCTCCCAGTTACATATATAATGAAGATTTCAAGGTACTACTTTTGGTACATTATAGGAAAAACTACATATATATATTACATGTATATTTTTGAATGTATGCATATGTATATTCATTCAGACAGGTAGAAGAGAAGAAAATAACTTGTTTTTGTTGACTCACAAAAAAGGTGAAAAACTCAGAAATTTCCTTAAATATGCACCATTGCCAATAATCCATGGTGGCAGGAAATCTATCAGTTAATGGCCTCTCTTTGCCAGCCCCCAAACTATTAATATTTGTTTAAGCATATGAGAGAAACTTTTCTTCCTCTCCAAAGCCAAGAAATTGTATATGGTGTTCTTGTGAAAAACACAAATGTATAATGTACTACAAAATTGTTACTTAAATTATACATTTTTGAAAAGTATAGTCTTCAGAAACTTAAGCAATTCTGAGCCACTGTTAAAGGTTACCTGTCTAGGGGCCATAGGGGGCATATTTTTTCCTCAAAGTTGTAGTACTGGAAGAATTCTAGGAGACACTGTAGTTCTTTTTTAAAAAAATAAATGTTACAAATGTTGGTATAAATTTGGCACTTTTAGTTTTTTAAGATTTATTTATTTATTTGAAAGGTAGACTGACAGGGGAGAGACAGAGAAAGATCTTCAGTCTCCTGGTTCACCCCTAAATGCCTGCAACAGCTGTGGCTGAATGAGGCCAAAAGCAGGAGCCAGGAATTCCATCCGGGTCCCCCACACTGGTTGCAGGATCCCAAGTGTTTGGGCCATCATTAGCTGCTTCCCAGTAGCATTAGGAAGAAGCTGCATTGGAAGTGAAACTGTTTCACATGCACTTTGATATGGGATATGAATGTCCCAAGCAGCAGCTTAATCTGCTTTGCCATAGTGTCCATTCCACAATATTTCTTTGACGTCACTTATACAAATGCAGAAAGCTTGAGATAAAAACCTGATACTTAAAATTGTAACTGTCTCTTGTAGCTACTTCTTCCTCCAACTCTAGGACTATAACTCCAGGATTAGAAGAGAAGAGCCTTCTTTTTTTTGTTTGTTTTCTTGGGAAGTTAAACTGGTTTTGTGCTTACAGATTGGTATATTGAGATATGTATACCTAAATTTAAGGCAAAATGCTGATATCCCTCTCATCTTTGATAGGTGTCATCTCTCTGTGTTCTTTGGGGTTCTTTTTGGCTTTTTGAACTGCCTCCCTCCCTACACACACACACACACCTTGCCACCTTTATTCTTCTGAGTGGAATCATGTGGTTTTGTGGGATTTTACTGCAGATAAAGAACTATAGTAGAAGAATAGTAAATAGATATAGCTATTATATGAGTGGAAATCAACAAAAATTTTTAGGGAGAAAACAATTCCTAGATTATTTCATACTTGCATATTTGGCACGTTAGGGGTAACAGATTTCCAAAATTCATTTTAAGTCACCCACTTGGCATGCATACTTTTTCAATTTTGTTTAAGCCAGGAATTACTTGGCCAATGTTCTTCCTCTATGGTCCTGCCCTGTATGTGAGCCAAATCTTTGAGGGGAAGGTTTGAGGATAAGACACATATCCTAGGAAAATACTGTCAACTCTTTTGTGTAGGAATATTTAAGCCAGAGGAACTTGAAATATATAATTGACTATTATAATAGGTATTTTTGTGGCTCATAGACATATGAAATATGTATATATAGAAATTTATTCTAAATTAACTGTGAAATATATGAAAATTTGTAAAATCCAAATAATACTAGTATCAGATACAATTATTGAATTTTGTTACTTTTGCTTATTAATTTGGTAATATTTTGAGCTATTGGAGAAATATGGGATACAAACTCTTTTTGTTCTAATTTCTATTTGCTTGTTATAACAGCAAATCAAAAATGGAATCACCAAGAATTATTTTCATTCATTAAATCTTTAGTAAACACCTATTCTGTGCATTTAAGTGCCAAGTTTGTTTTCGTAAACTTCAATTCAATTGACTCCTGAAATGGTTATTAAAATAGTAATAGTTAACATTTTACCATCCATGTAAAACCTTTCTGGCATGTGCTGTTCTAACCTAAGTGTGTATGTATGGCTGTATAGTTAGGCCTACATTGACATTCCCAACTCATAACTCTCGTGAAATTCAGACTCCATTTTAAGTGTGTTCTTGAATGCCCTACAGGCCTCTTTAAAAATATTTTAAAAATAATAAAAAGAAACATATATGAGAGAACTTAAATCATGGAAAATGGAATTAAAACACAGAGAAGTTTATTTTCATATAAAAATGTTTGAAGTCCTTGCATACAAGGGGTCTTCAAAAAGTTCGTGGAGAATATATATTATGAAAAATTTTGAAATCCATGAAATTTTTTCATAACATGAATTTTCATAATCTTTTTGAAGTATTCTTGCATTTATAATCCTTCAATGTTTTTAAGACTTTGAAATACACATATAATTTTAGTATTATTCCCATTATATATATATATATCTGTGTATATATGTAGTTTACGTATATATGTGTGTATGCATATGTGTGTGTGTGGTGTATGTTGTGTGTATGTGTGTGATTTGTCTGAGAAGCAGAAAGAAAGACAGTGACACAGACAGCTCCCATCCACTGGTCCATTCCCCTAATGGCCACAATGGCAAGGCCTTGGCCCAAGGCTGCAGCCAGTTGCTAGAAACTCAATCCAAGTCTCTCATGTGGGTGGCAGGGACCCATCTCCTGTTCTCTCCCAAGATCTGGGTTGATAGTCAGCTGGAGTCAGGAGGCAGAGTCAGACATCAAACCCAGGGGCTCAGATATAGGACAGAGATATTTTACCCAGCATCTTAAGTGCCAAGGCAGTTGCCCATCCCTGTTCCCATTTTATAATTGAAGAAATTGAGGCTCAGAGAGGTTAAATAATTGGCTCCCTTTTTAATGTTACATGGTTAGTAAATGTCACCATTAAGATTCCAACCAAGGCCATTTGTCTGTAGAGCATGGACCATTAACGGCTACTTTATTGCCTCATGATAAGGAAAGTCTGTTAAAACATTCTCCTTTCACTGTTGTATGTAATTTTTTTTTGTTTCTTTCATTAAAATTTCTTTCATTAAAATTTATCTCAACTGAATTGAAGGACTATGAAATTTTAGTAAAAAGTATAAAAGATAATATAAAAACACCTTTGTACTCACCTACCAGCTTAAGAAATGAAGGTTTCATTTTTTAAAAAAAGATTTTCTTTATTTATTTGGGAGGTAGAGTTACAGACAGTGAGAGGAGAGACAGAGACAAAGGTCTTCCGTCCTCTGTTTCACTCCCCAAATGGCTGCAAGGGCCGGAGCTGCGCCGATCCGAAGCCAGGAACCAGGAGCTTCTTCCTGGTCTCCCACGTGGGTGCAGGGGCCCAAGGACGTGGGCCATCTTGGACTGCTTTCCCAGGACATAGCAGAGAGCTGGATGGGAATAGGAGCAGCCAGGGACTAGAACCAGCGCCCATATGGGATGCCGGCACTGCAGGTGGAGGATTGACCTACTGTGCCACAGCGCTGGCCCTGGTTTAATTTTTTTAATGTAACTTAGATTGTTAATGACAGCATAATACCATTTGGGTTTTTGTTTCATTGATAAAAAATTCATCTGAGGAGTGGGCATTTAGCTTACCAGTTAAGATTCTGACGTCCCAAGTTGAAGTGCTTGTGTTCAGTTCCCTTCTCTGACTCTTGATGCCAGTTTCCTTCTAATGCTGACTTGGGAAGGTAACATTGATGGATTAAGCAAGTGGATTCCTGCCACCTACATGGAAGACCAGGGTTGAGTTTCCTGTTCTGGAATGTGGGGGAGGGGATGGGGATGTGGGGGAGGGGATGGGGATGTGGGGACCTAGCTCAGCCTCAACCCTTGGTAGCAATTTACGAGTATACCAGCAGATGGTGCTCTCTTGCATGTGCATATTCATACTCTGTCTTTCTGCTTTTTAAATAAATTTTTAAAAATTTAAAAAATCTGAAAATTCCATTATGTAAATATATGCTTCTATTTTTTGAAGTATGTTATCTTAAGAATATATGTCATTTCATTCAGAAGCCTATCTTTTCTGATGACCATGTAGATCAGTGTGGTGAAATTTGGACCTCCTTTGCCTACGCAACAAGGATGATAACTCTAAGGGTACTTCCCGTGGTTTCCATATATTTATTTCAATTTGCTCTCACATGATAAGGGAAAAAGCTTTGGTTTTTGTGTTTTTCTTTTTTTCTTTTTTTTTTTTTTTTTTTTTTTGTCGTCTAGTCACAGCTAATTTTCCTTGGCAGTACCTAAACTGGAGCAATTGAATAAATAGCACTTAACATTATATGGCTTGTTTTTACATTTTGCATGGGTATCCTATAAAGTAATAATACAAATAATTGCCCCTAGTCCACTCCCCAAATGCTGGCAACAGCCAGGGTTCTGAAATTCAATCCAGGTTTCCCATGTGCTTGACAGGAACCTGGGGTACTCACATCACCTGCTGCCTGCCAAGATGTGTATCAGCAGGAAACTGGAACTGAGACGAGAGCAGGGACTTGAACCCAAGCATTCTAATATGGGATCTAGGGATCCTATATGGTATTTTAAACAATGTACCAAATGCCCACCTCTGGTTTATGTTTTTAAAGGATAACTGGGTAGAAGCAGAGAGACTGTGCTACATGTTGCAGTAAAGGAAGTACATATCTAATAGAAATTCTTGGGACACCCGTGTATCTGTGCTCCATGGAAGCTTATATAGAAAGTCTTTTGACATCCCAAGGTAGTATCAGAATTCAGTTATTTTTACCATGAGCCTCCACTGACTCACCTGGAGAAATTCATGGTGCATCACTGATGTTCTAGTGGTAACATGGATTCCATGAATGGATGCATTTTCCTGCTGTTTAACTGCCTGATCTTTGTATTACTCAGTTCAAATTTATAAATTTCTAAGGGGGGTGGCTCTACTCATCATTGGTTTCTTTTTTGGCAAAACTGCATGCCTGGCCACCTCATTTATCAGGCCAGTGTAGATGCCTGTCATAACATGGGTCAGGCGACTGTCCTTAATCAACTCCACTTCATTTTGATGAAGGTAAGTGAGGCAATATAATATGGTCCAGAATTTATGCACCTAGGACTGTTCTCTGGATAGGTGGCTGTGGGTATGCTTCCCATAAAAAGGGATTCTAAGCATATTAGGCACCAGCTAATACAGTGACTTTAGTAAGTTGAGAAGGAAAAATCATTACGTAGAGAACTCTTTGAGAGATCAAGGATTATGTTTTATTCATGCTATATATTCAGCATTTAACATTATTCCTTGTAGCATAAGTGAGTAAAAGAGTGAACTGCTACTAGAAGTGCCTCTAATGTACCGATTTGTGTATTTGTGGATTTTGGAGACAAGAAGAAGCAAAAAAAGAAACACCAATGTCTTTTTCTTTTGAGCATCCTCAGAGCTATTAACAAAATTTAGTATAAGCCACCTCTAAGATCTGGTTTCCCTTTGACGTTTTGTCTATCATTTGATTCTGGTCCACCAATATTTTATCTTGCCAGATAAAATACTCTAATTAACCCACCCCTCAAAAAAAAAAGTGGGAGTGGTAGGGTATGTAACTATATTATATAGTTAATAAGTTCTAGAAATGCTATGTAATATTTTGCCCTCATTGGAACTCAAAGTAAATATTAGCATTGTTTTTTTTTTTTTTTTTTTGGACAGGCAGAGTAGATAGTGAGAGAGAGAGAGACAGAGAGAAAGGTCTTCCTTTTTGCCGTTGGTTCACCCTCCAATGGCTGCCGTGGCCAGTGCGCTGGTGCACCGCGCTGATCTGAAGGCAGGAGCCAGGTGCTTCTCCTGGTCTCCCATTGGGTGCAGGGTCCGAGCACTTGGACCATCCTCCACTGCACTCCCGGGCCACAGCAGAGAGCTGGACTGGAAGAGGGGCAACTGGGACAGAATCCGGTACCCCGACCAGGACTAGAACCCAGGGTGCCAGCGCCACAGGCGGAGGATTAGTCTATTGAGTTGCGGTGCCAGCCAGCATTGTTCTTAACTAGTTTTTACAAATCCTGCAAAAAGGGAGACCTGTTTAACTTTTTAAACACAGTTTCCAAAATAAATTTCCATTTATTCCTTGGAAATCCATAGAACCATTCCATAGTATAAATCACACTTTCTGTTTTCACTAGATTTTTTAATTTACAGAAAGCCAACCCTTTAAAATAGTTTTTAAAGATTTTATTTATTTATTTATTTATTTGACAGGTGGAGTTACAGAGAGTGAGAGAGAGACATAGAGAAAGGTCTTCCTTCTGTTATTTCACTCCCCAAATGGCCGCAACAGACGGCGCTGTGCCGATCTGAAGCCAGGAGCCAGGTGCTTCCTCCTGGTCTCCCATATGGGTACAGGCACCCAAGGACCTGGGCCATCCTCCACTGCCTTCCTGGGCTACAGCAGAGAGTTGGATTGGAAGAGGAGCAACTGGGACTAGAACCTGGTGCCCATATGGGATGCTGGTGCAGCAGGCTGAGGATTAACCAAGTGAGCCATGGCACTGGCCCCATCTTTTAAAATATTTATTTCATTTGTTTGAGATGCCAAGAGGAGGGGGTGGGGGGAGAGAGAGAGAGAGAGAGAGAGAGAGAGAGATTGACTGATTGTTTCACATGATTGTTTCGCATTCCCACCCTCTAGTTTACTCCCAAAATGTCTGCAACAGCAAGGGCTGAGCCAGGTCCAAGCTGGGAACTCAGTCTAGGTCTCCCATGTGGGTGGCAGGGACCCAGTTACTTGAACCTTCACTGTTGCCTACTAGGATGCACGTAAGACAGGAGGCTGAAATCAAAAGTGGAGCTGAGACTTGAGCCCAAGCACTGCAACATAGGATGTGGGCTTCTTAACTGCTAGGCTGAGTGCTCCACTCCATTTAAACTCATCATTAGCTATTTTTGCTGTAGCCACCCTCAAGTTTAATAGGCTTAACTTTCCTCACAGAAAGCAACAAATAAGCAAACATAGCGAACAACTATTTTTTCCTACTTGAGAAAAAGCAATAAGCAAATAAAAGCAATGAAAGAAAAATTAAAAAATTGTAAATAAGGAAACCAATGTAAGAATAAACCCAAGATTGGGAATAATTTATACAACCAGGACATTATGCAGAAAGTATAGAGAAGGAAAATAGTCTATAGAAGTATAATTCACCTTGAATGCATAGTGCCTTACATGAGGGTATGCAAAAAGTTCAAGGAAATACATGCAATGATAAAACTGTGTAAATTTATTTATTTATTTTTTATTAAACTTGTATTTAATGAATATACATTTCCAAAGTACGGCTTATGGGTTACAATGGCTTCCCCCCTCCCATAGCTTCCCTCCCACCCGCAACCATCCCCTTTCCTGTTCCCTCTCCCCTTCCAATCACATCAAGGTTCATTTTCAGTTCTCTTTATATAAGAAGATCAGTTTAGTACATATTAGGTAAAGATTTCAACAGTTTGCCCCCATATAGCAACACAAAGTGAAAAAAATACTGTTGGAGTACTAGTTATAGCATTAAATAACAGTGTAGAGCACATTAAAGACAGAGATCCTACATAATATTTTTTTAAAAATTAATTAATTTTCTATGCCATTTCCAATTTAACACCAGGTTTTCTTTTTTTCATTTCCAATTCTCTTTATATACAGAAGATCGATTCAGTATATAATTAGTAAAGATCTCATCAGTTTGTACCCACACAGAAACACAAAGTGTAAAAATACTGTTTCAGTACTAGTTATAGCATCACTGCACATTAGACAACACATTAAGGACAGTTCCCACATGGGATGTAAGTACACAGTGACTCCTGTTGCTGACTTAACAATTTGACACTCCTGTTCATGGCGTCAGTAATCTCCCTAGGCTCTAGTCGTGAGTTGCCAGGGCTATGGAAGCCTTTAGAGTTCGCTGACTTTGATCTTATTCCGATAGGGTCATAGTCAAAGTGGAAGTTCTCTCCTCCCTTCAGAGAAAGGGCCTCCTTCTTTGATGGCCCCGTTCTTTCCACTGGGATCTCACTCACAGAGATCTTTCATTTAGGTCTTCTTCTTTTTTTTCTTTTCCATGGTATCTTGACTTTCCATGCCTACAATACTTTCATGGGCTCTTCAGCCAGATCTGAATGCCTTAAGGGCTGATTCTGAGGCCAGAGTGTTGTTTAGGACATCTGCCATTCTATGAGTCTGCTGTGTATCCCACTTCTGCCAATGGGGGATTCTAATAACTCTTGTTC
>JAMJIG010028298.1:0-25323 GCA_029532125.1 Lepus townsendii
GCAGACCTGAGGTCGCCCTGCTTATGACGTATGTCCAAAATGGCGCCTGCTCTGTCTTGCTCGCCTTTGAGAGGTGAGCGGAGAGAGAGAAACTTGTGTCTGTATCGGTCGCTTTTTTTAATTTTTTTCCTCTCTCTCTTCTAGTTAGCCTGGTGAACTTTTCCCCACGAAGTTTCAAGCCTCGTTCCTTCTAGCCTCCTGTATCCGCTTCCCTCTGGTGTCTTGGGCTATTGTGGTTCGGCTCACCTCGCGTTCCAGCGCTGGTGCATTGAGTCTGCTGCTGGTGTCCCGAACTTGGGCTCCCACGCTCTCCATGCAGGTACACTGTGAATCTCTAGTTCCGGAAGAGTTTCCTATGCTGTTTCATCCCCTACTCTTCCTTGACCCTGCAGTATCTCCACTTATATTAACCTGTCTCTCTCTCCGGACTAATAGTGTGCTCCCTGCCTATTCCGCCATCTTGCCGTTAGTCTACAATGTTTTAAATCTTTGAAAATAAGCACATATTTAGATAACCCTTAGCTCTTAATAAAAATTCAGCTGTTTTTGAACAATTAGAATTTAACAGACATTGAAAGAACATAACAGATTACTTTAACAAATTGCTTTAATAGAGCATCAGAGTTTAATTCTATGTCAAAGAAAAATTGAGCTTCTTGTGATCTTTTGCTGTGAGGTTTCCTTCCTTTACCTTCTTTCATATTGGTGACCATGTTTCTGTGTTTCTGTGTGTAACACATCTTTAAGCACCTTTTGCAGGGCAGGATGAGTGGCAACAAATTCTTTCAGTTTCTGTTTGCTATGAAAAGTCTTAATTTCACCTTCATTCACAAATTAGAGCTTTGCAGGATATAATATTCTGGGCTGGCAGTTTTTCTCTCTTAGTACCTGGGCTATGTCTCGCCATTCCCTTCTAGCTTGTAGGGTTTCTGATGAGAAGTCTGCTTGAGTCTAATTGGAGATCCTCTAAGAGTAATCTGATGTTTCTCTCTTGCACCTTTTAGAACCTTTTCTTCATGTTTCACTGTGGTGAGTTTGATTACAATGTGTCGTGGTGAGGATCTCTTTCGGTCATGTTTATTACGGGTTCTATAAGCTTCCTGTACTAAGATGCCTCTGTCCTTCTCCAAACCTGGGAAATTTTCTGCTAGTATCTCACTAAAAATGCCTTCTAAACCTTTCTCCCTCTCCATGCCTTCAGGAACTCCTAGAACCCAAATGTTAGGTTTTTTAATAGTATCCTGTATATTCCCGACAATATTTTTTAGATTTTTTATTTCTTCTTCATTTCTTTGGTTTGCCTGTTTCCTTTCCTTTTCTCTGTCTTCTAAGTCTGATATTCTCTCTTCTGCTTCGTCCATTCTGTTTTTAAGGTTCTCTAATGTATTTGTCATTTGATCTATTGAATTCTTCATTTCATTATGATTTCTCGTCACTATCACAGTTTCTTGTTCTACTAGTTGTTTCATTTCATTCTGATTCCTCCTAAATATTTCATTTTCACGAGAGAGATTTTCTATCTTGTCCATGAAGGATTTCTGTAGTTCAAGAATTGGTTTTTGAGAACTTCCTAATGTTCTTATCAATTTTTTGAGATCTGGTTCTTGCATTTCTTCTATCTCATCATCTTCATAATCTTGAATTGGGGTGTCTTTTTCATTTGGTGGGCGTCATAGTGTCTTCCTTGTTCCTGTTACCTCGAGTTTTGCGTTTGTTGTATGGCTTGTTGGAGATATTTGGTTTCTTCACTGTGGTGTTTTTTCTTGTTACACTATGGCTCTATATTAAGTGGACTGTCTGCTTTCAGTGGTGCCTTAGAGGCTTGAGATGAGTGTGGACTGAGAGCTGTGTTTGGCTCCTCAGGGTTGAGAGTGTGTCAAAGATGACACTCCCAGGTTAGGCGTGGTAAATCACTCTTTCTTTCTTTCTTTCTTTTTATTCAAAATGGAAGTAATCCCGCACACCTGAACGTAATTGGAGGTAGTTAGCAGGCGAATGATATACCCACAGGAGCCAGAGATTGGAAGCTCTTTCCCAAGGACCACACAGGGAATCTCTGCTGCCCTTGGTGTGGGCTCCAATTCTCCTGCAGTCTCCCACTGGGTTGCCAACTTAGATCCTAATCTCCTGTTATTTCACAAATCCCCCCCCAGAGTCAGGTTTTTCTGCTAGGCTCAGGGCCGATGCAGACCTGAGGTCGCCTTGCTTATGACGTATGTCCAAAATGGTGCCTGCTCTTTGTCTTCTCGCCTTTGAGGTGTGAGCAGAGAGAAACTCGTGTCCGTAACGGTCATGTTTTTTTTTTTCCTCTCTCTCTTCTAGTTAGCCTGGTGAACTTTTCCCCACCGAGTTTCAAGCCTCGTTCCCTCTAGTCTCCACCTTACGCTTGCCAGCTGGTGTCTCAGGTTCTTGAGGTTCGGCTCATCTCGCGTTCCAGCGCTGGTGTGTTGAGTCTGCCGCTGGTGTCCCGAACTTGGGCTGCCACACAGTCCACGCAGGTCCACTGTGAATCACTAGTTTTGGAAAAGTTTCCTCTGCCATTTTTCCCCTACTCTTACTTGACCTTGCAGTATCTCCACATTTATTAACCTGTGTCTTGCCAAACTATCAATGTGCACACTTCCAATTCCGCCATCTTGCCGCTCTACAAATAGGAAAGTATTTTCTTGGGCAAGTGCATAAAATGTAATATATACATACACAAATATCATATTTGTTTGCAGCAATTGCTCTAGCTTTCTACCTAGAAAACAAGAATGTGATGAGTTTCTGTCTCCATTTGGAACTAATTAGTGATTCCCAGCACCAAAGAAAATATTTCCTGCTTAAATTCATTCAAAACCATAAAGTCCATTGATAATATCAAGAAAATACAACACAGAGCATGTAGCAAGATCTGGGATTGAGTTAGCATTAACACAAAAGGATATTTCTGGTTTCATCCAGTCATTTCTGGACAAAGTATTGTGGAAGTGGTATGCAATGGACTCAGAAAATCACTCTCAAACTGGTTTTGAGGAAAAGCAAAATAATTTTCTGCGTCAAGTGCATAAATAGTCATTTTTACAAATATAAATATCAGGTTTGTTTGCAACAATTGCTCTAGTTTTCTGGGTGGAAAACACGAATGTGTAGACGTTTGGCCTGCATATGGAACAAATTTGCATTTCCAGCACAAAACGTAATTTCCTCTACTGAAATTCATTCTAAAACGTAAAGTCTGTTGATAATATCCAGAACACACTAACACAGAGTCTGAGGCAAGATCTGGGATTGAGTTAGCAATAACATAAGAGGATATTTCTGGTTTCATCCAGTCATATCAGAACGAAGTGATGTGGAACTGGTATACAATGGACTCAGAAAATCACCCTCAAACTGGTTTTATAGAAAAGCAAACTCATTTTCTTGGCCAACTGGATAAAAAGTCATATTTTCAAATATAAATATCATGTATGTTTGCAACAATTGCTCTAGCTTTCTGTCTAGAAAACATGAACGTGTAGAAATTTGGGATGCATATGGAACCAATTAGCATTACCAGCACAAAACGAAATTTCATCTACTGAAATTCATTTTAAAACATATAGTCCATTCATAATATCCAGAAAACAGAAACACAGAGGTGGTAGCAAGATCTGGGAATCAGTTAGCAATAACACAGGAAGATATTTCTGGTTTCATCCAGTCATATCCCAATAAAGTGCTCTGGAACTGCTATGCAATGGAGTCAGGTAATTTCATTCAAATTGGTTTTGGAGAATAGGAAAGTATTTTGTTAGGCAAGTGCATAAAATGGCATCTATACAAACACAAGTATCATGTTTGTTTGCAGCAATTACTCTAGCTTTCTGCCTAGAAATCACGAATGTGTTGAGTTTGTGTCTCCAGGGTGAACTAATTAGTGTTTCACAGCACAAAAGAAAAATTCCACCTGCTTAAATTCATTCAAAACCATAAAGTCCATTGATAACATCAAGAAAACACAAATCAGAGCCTATAGCAAGATCTGAGATTGAGTTAACCATAACACAAAAGGATATTTCTGGTTTCATCCAGCCATATCCGGACAAAGTGTTGTGGAACTGGTATGCAATGGACTCAGAAAATCACCCTCAAACTGGTTTTGTAGAAATGCAAACGCTTTTACTTGACCAAGTGGATAAAAGTCAGGTTTACAAATATGAATATCATGTTTGTTTGCAACAATGCCTGTACCTTTCTGCGTAGAAAACACGAATGTGTAGACGTTTGCACTGATATGGAACCAATTAGCATTTCCAGCAGAAAACGAGATTTCCTCTTACTGAAATTCATTCTAAAACGTAAAGTCCATTGATAGCATCCAGAAAACACAAACACAGAGGTTGCAGCAAGATGTGGGATTGAGTTAGCCATAACACAGGAGGATATTTCTGGTTTCATCCAGTCATATCCGCACAAAGTGCTACGGACGTGATATGCAATGGACTCATATAATCTCAGGAAAAATGGTTTTTAGAATAGCAAAGTATTTTGTTAGGTAAGTGCATAAAATTGCATCTATGCAAACACAAATATAATATTTGTTTGCTACAATTGCTCTAGCTTTATGCCTATAAAACACCAATGTGTTGAATTTGTGTCTCCATGTGGAACTAATTCGTGTTACCGAGCACAAAGGAAAATATTCCTTCTTTAAATTCATTCAAAACCATTGATATTATCAAGGAAACACATAGCAGAGCGTTTAGTAAGACCTGGGATTGAGTTAGCCATAACACAAGAGGATATTTTTGGTTTCCTGCAGTCATATCCGGAGAAAGTGCTGTGGAACTGGTATGCAATGGACTCAGAAAATCACCCTCAATCTGGTGTTGGATAAAAGCAAACTCATTTTCTTGGACAAGTGGATTAAAAAGTCATGTTTACAAATATATATATATCATGTTTATTGCAACAATTGCTCTAGTTTTTTGCCTAGAAAAAACGAATGTGTAGATGTTTGGGCTGCATATGGAACTAATTAGCATTTCCAGCACCACACGAAATTTCCTATACTGAAATTCATTCTAAAATGCAAAGTCCATTGATAATATCCAGAAAACTCAAACACAGAGGTTATAGCAAGATCTGGGATTGAGTTAGCCATAACATAGGAGGATACTTCTGGTTTCATCCAGTCATACCCAGACAAAGTGCTGTGGAAGTGGTATGCAATGGACTCAGATAATCACAGTCAAACTGGTTTTGGAGAATAGCAAAGTATTTTCTTAGGCAAGTGCATAAAATGTCATCTATACAAACACAAATATCATGTTTGTTTGCTGTAAATGCTCTAGCATTCTGCCTAGAAAAAAACGAATGTGTTGAGTTTGCTTCTCCATGTGGAAGTAATTAGTGTTTCCCAGCACCAAAGAAAATATTCCCTGCTTAAATTCATTCAAAACCATAGAGTCCATTGATAATATCAAGAAAACACAAAGAAGAGCCTATAGCAACATCTGGGATTGAGGTAGCCATAACAAAATAGGATATTTCTGGTTTCATCCAGTCATATCCGGAGAAAGTGTTGTGGAACTGGTATATAATCAACTCAGAAAATCACCCTCAAAATGGTTTTGGAGAAATGCAAACACTTTTTTCTTGGCCAAGTGGCAAAAATCATGTTTCTAAATGTAAATATTATGTTGTTTTGCCTAAATTAATCTAGCTTTCTGGGTAGATAACATGAATGTGTAGACATTTAGGCTGCATATGGAATCAATTAGCATTTCCAGGACAAAACGAAATTTCCTCTACTGAAATTCATTCTAAAACGTAATTGCCATTGATAATATCCAGAAAACACAAACACAGAGTCTGTGGCAAGATCTGGGATTGAGGTAGCCATAACACAGGAAGATATTTCTTTTTAATCCAATCATATCCAGACAAAGTGCTGTGAAAATGGTATGCAATGGACTCAGATAATCACAGCGAAACTTGTTTTGGAGAATAGCAAAGTATTTTCTTAGGCAAGTGCATAAAATGTCACCTATACAAACACAAATATCATGATTGTTTGCAGCAATGGCTCTAGTTTTCTGCCTAGAAAGCACGAATGTGTTCAGTTTATCTCTCCATGTGGTACTAATTACTGTTTCCCAGCACTAAAGAAAATATTCCTTGCTTAAATTCATTCAAAACCACAAAGTCCAGTGATAATATCAAGAAAACACAATTCAGAGTCTGTGGCACGATCTGGGAATGAGTTTGCGATAACACAAGAGGATATTTCTGGTTCCATCCAGTCATATGTGGACAAAGTGCTGTGGAAGTGGTATGCAATGGACTCAGAAAATCACACTCAAACCGGTTTTAGAGAAAAGCAAACTCTTTTTCTTGGACGAGTGCTAGTCCCGGTCGGGGCACCGATCCTGTCCCGGTTGCCCCTCTTCCAGGCCAGCTCTCTGCTATGGCCCGGGAAGGCAGTGGAGGATGGCCCAAGTGCTTGGGCCCTGCACCCCATGGGAGACCAGGATAAGCACCTGGCTCCTGCCACCGGATCAGCGCGGTGCGCCGGCCGCAGCGCGCTACCACGGCAGCCATTGGAGGGTGAACCAACGGCAAAAGGAAGACCTTTCTCTCTGTCTCTCTCTCACTGTCCACTCTGCCTGTCAAAAATAAAAAAGTCATGTTTGCAAATATAAATATCATGTTTGTTTGCAACAATGGCTCTAGCTTTCTGCGTAGAATACACCAATGTGTAGACCTTTGGGCTGCATATTGATCCAATGAGCATTTCCAGGAAAAAACGAAATTTCCTCTACTGAAATTCATTCTAAAACATAAAGTTCATTGATAATATCCAGAAAACACAAACACAGAGTCTGTGGAAAGATCTGGGATTGAGTTAGCCATAAAAAAGAGGATATTGCTGGTTTCATCCAGTCATATCCAAAGTGCTGTGGAACTGCTATTCAATGGACTCAGATAATCACAGTCAAGCTGGTTTTGGAGAATAGCAAAGTATTTTCTTAGGCAAGCGCATAAAATGTCATATATACAAACACATATATCATGTTCGTTTGCAGCAATTGCTCTAGTTTTTTGCCTAGAAATCACGAATGTGTTGAGTTTATTTCTCCATGTGGAACTAATTAGTGTTTCCAAGCACAAAAGAAAATATTCCCTGCTTAAATTCATTCATAACCATAAAGTCCATTGATAATATCAAGAAAACACAAAGCAGAGCATGTTGCAAGATCTGGGATTGAGTTAGCCTTAGCAGAAAAGGATATTTCTTGTTTCATTCAGTCATATCTGGACAAATTTTTGTGGAAATGGTATGCAATGGACTCAGATAATCACAGTCAAACAGGTTTTGGAGAAAAACAAATTCATTTTCTTAGTCTAGTTTATAAAAAGTCGTGTTTAAAAATATAGATGTAATGTCTTTTTGGAACAATTGCACTAGCTTTCTCTCTAGACAACAGGGAAGTTTAGACATTTCCTGTGCATATGGAACCAATTAGCCTTTCCCGCCCAAAAGGAATTTTCTTCTACTGAAATTCATTCTAAAACAAATAGTCCATTGCAATGGACTCAGGTAATCATCCTCAAACTGTTTTTTTTTTAGAAAAGCAAACTCGTATTCTTGTGCAAGTGCAAAAAATGTCATGTTTACAAATATAAATATCATGTTTGTTTGCAACAATTGCTCTAGCTTTATGCCTAGAATATACAAATGAATAGATGTTTGGCCTGCATATGGAACGGATTAGCATTTCCAGCAGAAAACAAAATTTCCTCTACTGAAATTCATTCTAAAACGTAAATTCCATTGATAATATCCAGAAAACACAAATACAGAGGTTGTAGCAAGATCTGGGATTGAGTTAGCCATAATACAAGAGGATATTTCTGGATTCTTCCAGTCATATCCGGACAAAGTGCTGTGGAACTGGTAAGCAATTGCTTCAGAAAATCACCCTCAAACTGCTTTTGGAGAAAAGCAAACTCATTTTCTTGGCCAAGTGGTTAAAAAGCCATGTTTGCAAATATTAATATCATGTTTGTTTGCAACATCTGCTCTAGCTTTCTGCCTAGAAAACACGAATGAGTTGAGTTTGTGTCTTCATGTGGAAATAATTTTTGTTTCCCAGCACTAAAGAAAATATTCCCTGCTTCAATTCATTCAGAACCATCAAGTCCATTGAAAATATACAGAAAACACAAAGCAGAGCCTGTAGCAAGATCTGGGATTGAGTTCGCCATAGCACAAGAGGATATTTCTGAACTCAATCCGTCATATCAGGACAAAGTGCTGTGGAACTGGTATGCAATGGACTCAGATAATCACAGTCAAACAGGTGTTGGAGAAAAACAAATTCATTTTCTTTGTCAAGTGGATAAAAAGTCATGTTTACAAATATAAATATCATGGCTGTTTCCAACCATTGCTCTAGCTTTCTCCCTAGAAAACAGGGAAGTTTAGACATTTAGTCTGCATATGTAACCAATTATCCTTTCCCGCACAAAATGAAATTTCTTCAGCTGAAATTCATTCTAAAACAAAAAGTCCATTGATAATATCCGAAAGCACAAACACAGAGTCTGTGGCAAGATCTTCGATTGAGTTAACCATAACACAAGAGGATGTTTCTGGTTTCATCCAGTCATATTCGGACAAAGTGCTATGGAGCTAGTATGCAATGGACTCAGAAATTCAGAGTCAAACTGGTTTTGGAGAAAAGCAAAGTATTTTCTTAGGCAAGTGCATAAAATGTCATCTATACAAACACAAATATCGTGTTTGTTTGCAGCAATTGCTCTAGCTTTCTGCCGAGAAAACACGAATGTGTTGAGTTTTTTCTCTCCATGTGGAACTAATTATTATTTGCCAGCACAAAATAAAATGTCCCCTACTGAAATTCATTCCAAAATGTAAAGTCCATTGATAATATCCAGAATAAACAAACACAGAGTCTGTAGCAAGATCTGGGATTCAGGTAGCCATAACACAAGAGGATATTTTTGGTTTCATCCAGTCATATCCATACAAAGTGTTGTGGAACTGGTATGCAATGGACTCAGGAAATCAAGGTCAAATTGGTTTTGGAGAAATGTAAACTCGTATTCTTGGGGAAGTGCAAAAATGTCATGTTTACAAATATAAATATCATGTTTGTTTGCAGCAATTGCTCTAGGTTTTTCCCTTGAACCATGGATGTGTAGAGGTTTTGTCTGCATATGGAACTAATTTGCATTTGCCAGCACAAAACAAAATGTCCCCTACTGAAATTCATTCCAAAATCTAAAGTCCATCGATAATATCCAGAAAACACTAACACAGAGTCTGTAGCAAGATCTGGGATTCAGGTAGCCATTACACAAGAGGATATTTTTGGTTTCATCCAGTCATATCCGGACAAAGTGTTGTGGAACTGGTATGCAATGGACTCAGAAAATCACCCTGAAACTGGTTTTGCAGAAAAGCAAACTCGTATTCTTGGGCAAGTGCAAAAAATGTCATGTTCACAAGTGTATATATATATATATATATATATATATATATATATAATGTTTCTTTGCCACAATTGCCCTAGGTTTCTCCATAGAAAACACGAATGTGTAGTGGTTTGAGCTGCATATGGAACTAATTAGCATTTGCCAGCACAAAACGAAATTTCCCCTAATAAAATTCATTCCAAAATGTAAATTTCATTGATAATATCCAGAATCCACAAACACAGAGTCTGTAGCAAGATCTGGGATTGAGTTACCCATAACACAAGAGGATATTTCTGGTTTCATACAGTCTTATCCAGACAAAGTGTTGTGCAACTGGTATGCAATGGGCTCAGATTAACACAGTCACAATGGTTTTGGAGAAAAGCAAAGTATTTTCTTAGGCAAAGGCATAAAATGTCATCTATACAAACACAAATATCATCTTTGTTTGCAGCAGTTGCTCCAGCTTTCTTCCTAGAAAACACGATTTTTTGAGGTTGCGTCTCCATGTGGAACTAATTAGTGTTTCCCAGCACAAAAGAAAATATTCCCTGCTTAAATTCATTCATAACCATAAAGTCCATTGATAATATCAAGAAAACACAAAGCAGAGCATGTTGCAAGAACTGGTATTGAATTAGCCTTAGCAGAAAAGATATTTCTGAACTCATGCACTCATTTCAGGGCAAATTGTTGTGGAAATGTTATGCAATGGACTCAGATAATCACAGTCAAACAGGTTTTCGAGAAAAACAAATTCATTTTCTTAGTCTAGTTTATAAAAAGTCGTGTTTAAAAATACAGATATAATGTCTGTTTGGAACAATTGCTCTAGCTTTCTCTCTAGACAATAGGGAAGTTTAGACATTTGGTCTGCATATGGAACCAATTAGCCCTTCTCGCCCAAAAGGAATTTTCTTCTACTGAAATTCATTCTAAAACAAATAGCCCATTGCAATGGACTCAGAAAATCACCCTCAAACTGGTTTTATAGAAAAGCAATCTCATTTTCTTGGGAAAGTGCTAAAAATGTCTTCTTTAAAAATATAAATACCCAGTGTGTTTACCACAATTGCTCTAGCTTTCGCCCTAGAAAACAGGAATGTGAACAGGTTTTGTCTGCATATGGAACTAATTAGCATTTGTCAGCACAAAATAAAATGTCCTCTACTGAAATTGATTCCAAAACATAAAGTCCATTGATAATATCAAGAAAACACAAACACAGAGTCTGTAGCAAAATCTGGCATTGAGGTAGCCATAACATAAGATGATATTTCTGGTTTCATCCAGTCATATCCAGAGAAAGTATTGTCGAACTGGTATGCAATGGACTCAGGTAATCACGGTCAAATTGGTTTTGGAGAAAAGCAAACACGTATTCTTGGGCATGTGCAATAATTTCATGTTTACAAATATAAATACCATGTTTCTTTGCCACAATTGCTTGAGCTTTATGCCTAGAAAACAAAAATGAATAGACGTTTGGCCTACATATGGAACGGTTTAGCATTTCTAGGAGAAAACAAATTTTCCTCTACTGAAATTCATTCTAAAACATAAATTCCATTGATAATATCCAGAAAACACAAACACAGAGTCTGTAGCAACATCTGGGATTGAGTTAGCCATAACACAAAGGATATTTCTGGTTTCATCCAGTCATATCCGGACAACGTATTGTGGAACTGGTTTGCAATGGACTCAGGTAATCACGGTCAAATTGGTTTTGGAGAAAAGCAAACTCGTATTCTTGGGCAAGTGCAAAAAATGTCATGTTTACAAATATAAATATCATGTATCTTTGCCACAATTGCTTGAGCTTTATGCCTAGAAAACACAAATGAATAGAGATTTGCCTGCATATGGAATGGATTAGCATTTCCAGCACAAAACTAAATTTCCTCTACTGAAATTTATTCTAAAACATAAAGTCCATTGATAATATCCAGAGAACACAAACACAGAGTCTGTGGCAAGGTCTGGGATTGAGTAGCCATAACACAAGAGGATATTTCTGCTTTCATCCAGTCATATCCCGACAAAGTGCTGTGGAACTGGTATGCAATGGACTCAGATAATCACAATCAAACTGGTTTTGGAGACTAGCAAAGTATTTTCTTAGGCAAGTGCATAAAATGTCATCTATACAAACACAAATATCATGTTTGTTTGCAGTAATTGCTCTAATTTTCTGCCTAGAAAGCACGAATGTGTTGAGATTGTGTCTCCATGTGGAGCGAATTTGTGTTTCCCAGCACAAAATAAAATCTCGCCTGCTTAAATTCATTCAAAACAAATAAGTCCATTGATAATGTGAAGAAAACACAAAACAGAGCCTGTAGCAAGATCTGGGATTGAGTTAGCCATAACACAAGAGGATATTTCTGGATTCATCCAGTCATATATGGACAAAGTGTTGTGGAACTGGTACGCAATGGACTCCGAATATCACCCTCAAACTGGTTTTGGAGAAAATCACACTCTTTTTCTTGGAAAAGTGCATAAACAGTCATGTTTGCAAATATAAATATCAGGTTTATTTGCAACAATTGCTCTAGCTTTCTGCATAGAAAACACGAATATGAAGACTTTTGACCTGCATATGTTACCAATTGGCATTTCCAGCACAAAACGAAATTTCCTCTACTGAAATTCATTCTAAAACGTAAAGTCCATTGATAATATCCAGAAAACACAAACACAGAGGTTTTAGCAAGATCTGGGATTGAGTTAGCCATAACAAAACAGGATATTTGTGGTTTTATCCAGTCATATCCGGACAAAGTGCTGTGGTACTGGTATGCAATGGACTCAGATAATCACAGCAAACTGGTTTTGGAGAATAGCAAAGTATTTCCTTAGGCAAGCGCATAAAATGTCATCTATACAAAAACAAATATCATATTTGTTTGCAGCAGTTGTTTTAGCTTTCTGCCTAGAAAGCACAAATGTGTTGTTTGTGTCTCCATGTGGAAGTAATTAGTGTTTCCCAGCACAAAAGAAAATATTCCTTGCTTAAATTCATTCAAAACCATAAAGTCCATTGATAATATCCAGAAACCAAAAATCATTCTAAAGGTAAAATGCATTGATAATATCCGGGAAACACAAACACAGAGGTTGTAGCAAGATCTGGGATTGAGTTAGCCATAGCAAAACACAAATATCATGTTTGTTTGCAGCAATTGCTCTAGTTTTCTGCCTAGAAAACACTTTGACTATGACCCTATCGGAATAAGATCAAAGTCAGCGATCTCTAAAGGTTTCCATAGCCCTGGCAACTCATGGCTAGAGCCTAGGGAGATTACTGACGCCGTGAACAAGAGTGTCAAATTGTTAAGTCAGCAACAGGAGTCACTGTGTACTTACATCCCATGTGGGATCTGTCCTTAATGTGTTGTCCAGTGTGAAGTGATGCTATAACTAGTACTGAAACAGTATTTTTACACTTTGTGTTTCTGCATGGGTACAAACTGATGAGATCTTTACTAATTATATACTGAGTCGATCTTGTGTATATAAAGATAATTGGAAATGAAATAAAAACCTGCTGTTAAATTGGAAATGGCATAGAAAATTAATTATTTTGCAAAAAATATTATGTAGGATCTCTGTCTTTAATGTGCTGTACACTCTTATTTAATGCTATAACTAGTAATCCAACAGTATTTTTTTTTTACTTTGTGTTGCTATATGGGGGCCTTCTGTTGAAACCGTTACCTAATATATTCTAAACTGATCTTCTGTATATAAAGAGAATTGAAAATGAATCATGATGTGATTGGAAGGGGAGAGGGAGCGGGAAAGGGGAGGGTTGTGGGTCGGAGGCAAGTTTTGGGAGGGGAAAGCCATTGTAACCCATAAGCTGTACTTTGGAAATTTATATTTATTAAATAAAAGTTTAATAATAAAAAAAGATCTGGGATTACGTTAGCCAAAACACAACCCGATATTTTTGGTATGATTCAGTCATATCTGGACAATGTGTTGTTGAATTGAATGCAAGGACCCAGAAAAGCACAGTCAAACTGGTTGTGGTTAAAAGCACAGTCTTTTTCCAGGGCAAGTGGATTCAATATCATGTTTACAAACATATATATCAGGTTTGTTTCCCACAGTTGCTCTAGATTTATCACCAGGAAACATGAATGTGTAGAGATTTTTCTCCATGTGGAACTAATTATCGTTGGCCAGCACATAATAAAATGTTTCCTGCTAAAATTTATTCCATACCGTAAAGTCCATAGAGAATATCCAGAATACACAAACAAACAGAGAGGCTATAGCAAGATCTGGGATTGAGTTAGCCACAACACATCTGGATGTTTCTGGTTTGATCCATGCACAACTAGACAAAGTTTTGTGGAATTTGTATGCAATGGACCAAGAAAATCACAGTCAAACTGTTTTGGAAAAAAGCAAAGTCTTTCTCTTAGGCAACAACATAAAATGTCATGTTACAAACATAAACGTCATGTTTGCTTCCCGCAGTTGCTCTAGCATTCTCCTCAGAAAACAGGAGTTTGTAGAGGTTTTGTCTTCTTTTGGAACCAATTAGCATGTGTGAGCACAAAACAAAAAGTCCCCTGCTAAATTTCATTCAAAACCATAAAGTCCATTGATAATATCCAGAAAATACAAACACAGAGGCTGTAGCAAGATTTGGGATTGAGTTAGGCATAACACAAGATGATATTTCTAGTTTAATCCAGTTTTATCTGGAGAAATGTGTTGTGGAATTCGTATGCAATGGACCCAGAAAATCAAAGTCAAACTGGTTTGAAGAAAAGCAAAGACTTTTTCTTAGGCAAGTGGATAAAATGTCATGTTAGAAATATAAATATCAGGTTTGTTTTCCGAAGTTGCACTAGCTTTCTCCCTAGAAAACACGAATGTGTAGAGGTTTTTCTTCTTGTGGAACCAATTAACATTTGCCAGCAAAAAATACAATGACCCCTGATAAAATTCATTCCAAACTGTAAAGTCCATTGATAATATCCAGAAAGCACAAACATAGAGGCTGTAGCAAGATCTGGGATTGAGTTAGCCACAACACCAGAAGATATTTCTGGTTTGATCCAGGCACAACCGGACCAAGTTTTGTGGAATTTGTATGCAATGGAAACAGAAAATCATAGTCAAACTAGTTTTGGAAAACAGCAAAAACTTTCTCTTAGGCAAGTGCATAAAATATCATGTTTACAAACATAAATATCATGTTTGTTTCACACAATTGCTCTAGTTTTCTCCTTAGAAAACACCAGTGTGTAGAGTTTTTGTCTTTTTGTGGATCAAATTAGCTTTTGTCAGCACAAAACAAAATGTCCTCTGCTAAAATTAATTCAAATCCATAAAGTCCATTGATAATATCCAGAAAACACAAACACAGAGAATGCAGGAAGACCTGGGATTCAGTTAGCAAAAACAGCCAGACATTTCTAGTTTCATCCAGTCATATTCGGAGAAAGTGTTGTGGAATTCTTATGCAATGGACCCAGAAAATCACAAACTGCTTTTCGAAAAAAGCAAAGTGTTTTTCTAGGGCAAGTGGATAAAATGTCATGCTTAAAAATTTAAATATCCTGTTTCCTTTCCACAGTTGCTCTAATTACTCCCTAGAAAACAGGAATGTGTAGAGGTTTTGTCATCTTGTGGAACCAAAAAGCGTGTGCCAGGAAAAAAATTTTCCCTGCTAAAATTCATTCAAAACCGTAAAGTCCATTGATAATGTCCAGAAAACACAGACACAGAGGCTGTAGCAAAATCTGGGATCCCATTAGCCAAAATACAACTGGATATTACTTGTTTCATTCAGTCATATCCGGACAAAGTTTTGTGGAATTCATATGCAATGGACCCAGAAAATCACAGTGAAAGTGGTTTTGGATAAAAGCAAAGTGTTTCTCTTAGCAAGTGCATAAAATGTCATTTACACAAACTCAAATATCATGTTTGTTTGCTGCAATTCTTCTAGCTTTATCCCGAGAAAATATGAATGTGTAGGGTTTGTGTCTCCATGTGGAACCAATTAGCATTTTACCAGCACAAAACAAAATGCTCCCTGCCTAAAAATATTCAAATCCATAAAGTCCATTGATAATATCCAGAAAACAGAAACACAGAGGCTGTAGCAAGATCTGGGATTCAGTTAGCCACCACACAACCGGATATTTCTGGTTTCATCCAGTCATATCCGGACAAAGTGTAGTGGAACTCGTATGCAATGGACTCAGAAATCACAGACAATTTGGTTTTGGAGAAAAGGAAACTCATTTTCTTGGGCAAGTGGATAAATATGTTGTTTACCAACATAAATATGTTTGCCAGAGTTGCTCTAGCTTCTCCCTAGAAAACACGAATGTGTAGAGGATTTATCTTCTTGGTTTTTTCTTCTGGTGGAAGCTTCTAAGGTTTGCCAGGAGAAAATAAAATGTCCCTTGCTAAAATTCATTATAATCCGTTGGGTTGAGTTAGCATCAACAGAACTGGATTTTCTGGATTCATCGAGTTATATCCGCACAAAGTGTTGTGGAATTCATATGCAGTGGACCAAGAAAATCATAGTCAAACTGGTTTTTGGAGAAAAGTACAGTATTTTTCCTGGGCAAGAGTATAAAATATCATGTATAAAAACACTAATATCATGTTTGTTTGCAGATGTTGCTCTAGCTTTCTCCCTATCAAAAAAGAATGTGTAGAGTTTTTGTCTCCATGTGGAAACAGTTAGTGTTTGCCAGCCCAAAACAAAATGTTCCTTGCTAAAATTCATTGAATACCATAAAGTCCACTGGGAAAAAAAAAACAGAAAACACAAACACAGAGGCTGTAGTAAGATCTGGAATTCTGTTAGCCACAACACAAGAGGATATTTCTGGTTTGATCCAGTCATATCCGGACAAAGTGTTGTGGAATTCGTATGCAAATGACCCGCAAAATAACAGTCAAACAGGTATTGGATAAAAGCAAAGTCTTTTTCTTGGGCAAGTGGACAAAATTTCATGCTTACAAATATAAATATTATGTTTCTTTACCGCAATTGCTCTACTTTCTCCGTTGAAAACACGTATGTGTAGAGGTTTTATCTGCATATGGAACCAAATAGCGTGTCCCTGCACCTGCATGGGAGACCGGGAGTAGCATCTGACTCCTGGTTTCGGATCATCGAGATGTGCCAGCCGCAGCGGCCATTGGAGGGTGAACCAATGCCAAAAAGGAAGATCTTTCTCTCTGTCTCTCTCTCACTATCCACACTGCCTGTCAAAATAAAATATTCAAAACCATAAAATCCATTGATAATAACCAGAAAACACAAACACAGAGGCTATAGTAAGATCTGAGATGCAGTTAGCCACAAACAAGAGGATATTTCTGGTTTCATCCAGTTATATCTGGACAAAGTGTTGCGAAATTCGTGAGCAATATACCCAGAAAATAAGAGCCAAACCGGTTTTGGAATAGAGCAAAGTTTTTTCTTAGCCAACTGCATAAAATGTCCTCTATACAAACACAAAAATCATGTTTGTTTGCTGCAGTTGCTCTAGCTTTCTCCATAGAAAACACGAATGTGTAGAGTTTGTGTCTCCATGTGGAACTAATTAGTCTTTCTCAGCGCAAAATAAAATGTTGCCTGCTAAAATTCATTTGCAAACATAAAGTCCATTGATAATACCCGGAAAACACAAACACAGAGGCTGTAGCACGATCTGGGGTTGAGTTAGCCATAACACAAGAGGATATTTCTGGTTTGATCCAGTCATAAACGGACAAAGTGTTGTGGAACTCAAATGCAATGGACTCAGAAAATCACAGTCAAACTAGTTTTCGAGAAAAGCAAACTCATTTTCTTGGGCAAGTGGGTAAATATGATGTTTACCAACATAAATATCATGTTTGTTCGCCGCAGTTACTCTAGCTATCTCCCTAGAAAACACGAACGTCTAGAGGATTTGCTTCTTGTGGAACAAATTAGCCTTTGCCAGCACAAAACAATATGTTCCCTGCTAAAATTCATTCCAAAACGTGAAGTCCATTGATAATATACAGAGAATACAAACAAACACAGAGGCTGTAGCAAGATCTGGGATTGAGTTAGCCATAACACAAGAGGATATCTCTGGTTTGATCCAGGCAAAACCGAACCAAGTGTTGTGGAATTCGTATGCAATGGACCCAGAAAATCACATTCAAACTGGCTTTGGAGAAAAGCAAAGCATTTTTATAGGGCAAGTACATAAAATATCATCTATACAAACACAAATGTCATGTTTGTTTGATGCAATTGCTCTAGCTTTCTCCCTAGAAAAGACAAATGTGTAGGGTATGTGTCTCCATGTGGAACTAATTAGTGTTTCCAAGCACAAACTTAAATGTTCCCTGTAAAATTCATTCAAAACCATAAAGTCCATTGATAAATCCAGAAAACACAAACACAGAGGCTGTAGCAACATCTGGGATTGAGTTAGCAATAACTCCAGAGGATATTTCTGGTTTGATCCAGTCATAAACGGACAAAGTGTTGTGGAACTCAAATGCAATGGACTCAGAAAATCACAATCAAACTGGATTTTGAGAAAATCAAACATATTTTCTTGGGCAAGTGGATAAAATGTCATGTTAGAAATATAAATATCATGTTTGTTTCTCGCAGTTGCTCTAGCTTTCTCATTTGAAAACACGAATGTTCACAGGTTTTTTCTTCTGGTGGAACCAATTAGCATTTTCCAGCACAAAACAACATGCCCCCTACTAAAATTCAAGGCAAACTGTAAAATCCATTGATAAGATCCAGAAAACACAAACACAGAGGCTGTAGCAAGATCTGGGATTGAGTTACTCACAACACAACCGGATATTTCTGGTTTGATCCAGTCATATCTGAACAAACTGTTGTGGAATTTGTAT
Source organism: Lepus townsendii (assembly GCA_029532125.1). Lineage (NCBI taxonomy): Eukaryota > Metazoa > Chordata > Mammalia > Lagomorpha > Leporidae > Lepus > Lepus townsendii. Next base: position 18,379 of record JAMJIG010028298.1, read on the forward strand.
GCAATGCACCCAGAAAATTAAAGTCAAACAGGATTTGGAGAACAGCAGAGTCTATTTCCTGGGCAAGTGCATAAAATGTCATATATACAACTGCAAATATCATGTTTCTTTGCCATAGTTGCTCTAGTTTCTCCCTAGAAAACACAAATGTGTAAGGTTTTTGTCTCCATGTGGAACCAATTAGTGCTTTGCAGCACAAAAGAAAATGTTCCCTGCTTAAATTCATTCAAAACATTAAAGTCTGTTGATAATATCCAGAAAACACAAACACAGAGGCTGTAGCAAGATCTGTGATTGAGTTAGGCACAAAACAAGAGAATATATCTAGTTTGATCCAGTCATCTCCAAACAAAGTTTTGTGGAACTTGTATGCAATGGACTCAGAAAATCAAAGTGAAACTGCTTTTGTAGAATAGAAAAATCATGTTCTTGGGCAAGTGGAAAAAATGTCATATTTACAAATATAAATATCATGTTTGTTTGCTGCAGTTGCTCTAGATTTCTCACTCCAAAACACGAAGCTGTAGAGGTTTTGCAACCATGTGGAACCAATTAGTGTTTGTCAGCACACAACAAAATGTCCCCTACTAAAATTCATTCCAAACCATAAATTCCATTGATAATAATCCAGAAAACACAAATACATAGGCTGTAGCAAGATCAAGGATTGAATTAGCCACACACAAGAGAATATTGCTGTTTTGATGCAGTCATATCTGGACAAAGTGTTGTGGAATTCGTGAGCAAAGGACCAGAAAAGAAAATATCCCCCGCTTAAATTCATTCAAAATCATAAAGTCCATTGATAATATCAAGGAAACACAAAGCAGAGCCTGTAGCAACATCTGCGATTGAGATAGCCATAACACAAGAGGATATTTCTGGTTTCATCCAGTCATATCCGGAAAAAGTGTTGTGGAACTGGTATGCAATGGACTCTGAAAATCACCCTCAAACTTGTTTTGGAGAAAAGGAAACCCATTTTCTTGGTCAAGTGGATAACAATTCATGTTTGCAAATATAAACATCATGTTTGTTTGCAAAATTCGCTCTAGCTTTCTGCATAGAAAACATGAATCCGTAGACGATTTAACTGCTTATGGAACCAATTAGTATTTCCAGCACAAACAAAATTTCCTCTACTGAAATTCATTCTAAAACATAAAGTCCAATTATAATATCCAGAAAACACAAACACAGAGGTTGTAGCAAGATCTGAGATTGAGTTAGCCATAACACAGGAGGATATTTCTGGTTTCCTCCAGTCATATCCGGACAAAGTGTTGTGGAACTAGTATGCAATGGACTCAGAAAATCACCCTCAAACTGGTTTTGGAGAAAAGCAAACTATTTTTTAGGCAAGTCCATAAAATGTGATCCATACAAACACAAATATCATGTGTGTTTGCAGCAATTGTTCCACTTTTCTGCCTAGAAAGCAGGAATGTTTTGAATTTGTGTCTCCATGTGGAACTAATTAGTGTTTCCCTGCAAAAAATAAAATATTCCCTGCTTAAATTAATTCGAAACCATAAAGTCCATTGATAATATCAAGAAAACAGAAGGCAGGGCCTGCAGCACTATCTGGGATTGAGTTAGCCATAACACAAGAGGATATTTCTGGATTCATCCAGTCATATCCGGGCAAAGTGTTGTGGAACTGGTATGCAAGGGACTCAGAAAATCACCCTCAAACTGGTTTTGGAGAAAAGCACACTCTTTTTCTTGGCCAAGTGGATAAAAAGTCATGTTTGCAAAAATAAATATCATGTTTGTTTGCAAAACTTGCTCTAGCTTTCTGCGTAGAAAGCACGAATCTGTAGATGTTTGGCCTGCATATTGAATCAACTAGCATTTCCAGCACAAAACGAAATTTCCTCGACTGAAATTCCTTCTAAAACATAGAGTCAATTGATAATTTCCAGAAAACACGAACACAGAGGTTATAGGAAGATCAGGGATTGAGTTAGCCATAACACAGGAGCATATTTCTGGTTTCATCCAGTCATATCCGGAAAAAGTGCTGTGGAACTGCTAGGCAATGGAATCAGATAATCACAGTGAAACGGGTTTTAGAGAATAGCAAAGTATTTTCTAAGGGAAGTGCATAAAATGTGAGCTATAGTAACACAAATATCATGTTGGTTGCAGCAACTGCTCTAACTTTCTGACGCGAACGCACGAATGTGTTGAGTTTGTGTCTCCTTGTGGAACTAATTAGTATTTCCCAGCAAAAAAGAAAATATTCCCTGCTTAAATTCATTCAAAACCATAAAGTCCATTGATAATATCAAGAAAACACAAAGCAGAGCCTGTTTCAAGATCCGGGAATGAGTTAGCCATAACACAAGAGGATATTTCTGGTTTCTTCCAGTCATATCCGGACAAAGTGTTGTGGAACTGGTATGCAATGGACTCAGAAAATCACCCTCAAACTGGTTTTGGAGAAAAGCAAACTCTTTTTCTTGGCGAAGTGTTGAGAAAGTCATGTTTGCAAATATAAATATCATGTTTGCTTGCAAAAATTGCTCTAGCTTACTGCGTAGAATACAGGAATGTGTAGACGTTTGGGCTGCATATTGAACCAATAAGCATTTCCAGCACAAAATGAAATTTCCTCTACTGAAATTGATTCTAAAACGTAAAGTCCATTGATAATACCCAGAAAACGCCAACATAGAGGTTGTAGCAAGATCTGGGATTGAGTACGCCATGACACAGGAGGATATTGTTTCATCCAGTCATATCCCGACAAAGTGTTGTGGAACTGGTATGCAATGGACTCAGAAAATCACCCTCAACTGGTTTTGGAGAAAAGCAAACTCTTTTTCTTGGCCAAGTGGATAAAAAGTCATGTTTGCAAATATAAATATCATGCGGAAGAAAATACTTTGCTGTTCTGCACAACCAGTTTGACTGTGATTATCTGAGTCCATTGCATAGCAGTTCCACAATACTTTGTCCAGATATGCCTGGATTAAAGCAGAAATATCCTACTATGTTATGGCTAACTTAATCCCAGATCTTGCTACAACCTCACTGTTTGTGTTTTCTGGATATTATCAATAGAGTTTACGTTTAGAATTAATTTCAGTAGAAGAAATTTCATTTTATGCTGGAAATGCTAATTCATTCCATATGCAGGCCAAACGTCTTCACATTAGTGTTTTCTACGAAGAAAGCAAGAGCAATTCTTGGGAACAAACATGATATTTATATTTGCAAACATAATTTTTATCCACTTGGCCAAGAAAAAGTGTTTACTTTTCTCCAAATCCATTTTGAGCGTCATTTTCTGAGTCCATTGCATACCAGTTCCACAACACTTTGTCCGGAAATGACTGGGTGAAACCAGACATATCCTCTTGTGTTAAGGCTAACTCAATCCCAGATTTGCTACAGGCTCTGCTTTCTGTTTTCTTCATATTGTCAATGGACTTTATAGTTTTGAATGAATGTAAACAGGGAATATTTTCTTTTGTGCTGGGAAATACTAATTAGTACCACATAGAGACACAAACTCTACACATTTGTGCTTTCTATGCAGAAAACTAAAGCAATTGCTGCAAACAAACATGATATTTGTGTTTGTACAGATGACATTTTATGCCCTTGCCTAAGAAAATACTTTGCTATTCTCCAAAACCAGTTTGATTGTGATTATCTGATTCCATTGCATACCAGTTCCACAGCACTTTGTCCGGATATGCCTGGATGAAACTAGAAATATCCTCTTATGTTATGGCTAACTCAACGCCAGGTCTTGCCATAGAATATGTGTTTGTGTTTTTTGGATATTGTCAATGGACTTTATGTTTTTTTTGTTTTGTTTTGTTTTTTTGACAGGCAGAGTGGACAGTGAGAGAGAGACAGAGAGAAAGGTCTTCCTTTTGCCGTTCGTTCACCCTCCAGTGGCTGCCGCGGTAGCACGCTGCGGCTTGCGCACCACGCTGTTCCGATGTCAGGAGCCAGGTGCTTCTCCTGGTCTTCCATGGGGTGAAGGGCCCAAGCACTTGGGCCATCCTCCACTGCACTCCCTGGCCACAGCAGAGAGCTGGCCTGGAAGAGGGGCAACCGGGACAGGATCGCTGCCCCAACCTGAACTAGAACCCGGTGTGCCGGCGCCGCAAGGCGGAGGATTAGCCTGTTGAGCCACGGCGCCGGCCTGGACTTTACGTTTTAGAATGAATTTCAGTACAGGAAATTTCGTTTTGTGCTGGAAATGGTAATTGGTTCCATATGAAGGCCAATCATCTACACATTCGCGTTTTCTAGGCAGAAAGATAGAGCAATTGTTGCAAACAAACATGATATTTATATTTGTAAACATGACTTTTTATCCACTTGGCCAAGAAAAAGTTTGTTTTTCTCCCAAACCAGTTTGAGGGTGATTTTCTGAGTCCATTGCATACCAGTTCCACAACACTTTGTCCGGATATGACTGGATGAAACCAGAAATATCCTCTTCTATTATGCTTAACTCAAACCCAGAACTTGCTACAACTCTGCTCTGGATATTATCAATGGACTTTATTATTTTGAATGAATTTATCAAGGGATTTTTTCTGTGTGTGCTGGGAAACTCCAATTAGTTAAACCTGGAGACAAACAACAAACAGATTCCTGCTTTCTAGGCGGAAAGCTAGAGCAATTGCTGCAAACAAACATGATATTTCTGTTTGTAAAGATGACATTTGATGCACTTGGCTAAGAAAATAGTTTGCAATTCTCCAAAACCAGTTTGACTGTGATTTTCTGTGTCCATTGCATAACAGTTCCCAAGCACTTTGTCCGGATATGACAGGATGAAACCAGAAATATCCTCCTGTGTTATGGCTAACTCAATCCAAGATCTTGCTACAACCTCTGTGTTTGTGTTTTCTGGATATTATCAATGGACTTTACGTTTTAGAATGAATTTCTGTGGAAATGTTTTGTGCTGGAAATGCTAATTGGTTCATATGAAGGCAAACCGTGTACATATTCATCTTTTCTATGGAGAAAGCTCAAGCAAGTGTTGCAAACAAACATGATATTTATATTTGCAAACATGACTTTTTATCCACTTGGCCAAAAAATGAGTTTGCTTTTCTCCAAAACATGTTTGAGGGTGATTTTCTGAGTCCATTGCATACCAGTTCCATAATACTTTGTATGGATATGACTGGTTTAAACCAGAAATATCCGCTTGTGTTATGGCTAACTCATCCCAGATCATGCTACAACTCTGCTTTGTGTTTTCTTGATATTATCAATGGACTTTATTGTTTAGAATTTATTTATCAGGGGATACTTTCTTTTGTGCTGGGAACCACTAATTAGTTCCACATGGAGACACAAATTCAACACATTCGTGCATTCTAGGCAGAAAACGAAAGCAACTGCTGCAAACAAAAATGATATTTGTGTTTGTACAGATGACATTTTATGTCCTAGCCTTTGAAAATACTTTGCTATTCTGCAAAACAAGTTTGATTGTGATTATCTGAGTCCATTGCATACCATTTCCACAGCACTTTGTCCAGATATGACTGGATGAAACCAGAAATATCCTCCTCTGTTGTGGCTAACTCAATCCCAGATCTTGCTACAACCTCTGCGTTTGTGTTTTCTGGATATTATCAATGGACTTTACATTTCAGAATGAATTTCAGTAGAGGAAATTTCGTTTAGTGCTGGAAATGCTAATTGTTTCCATATGCAGGCAAAACGTTCGCATTCGTGTATTCTCACAGAAAGCTAGAGTAATCTTTGCAAACAAACCTCTTATTTATATTTGCAAACATGACTTTTTATCCACTTGGCCAAGAAAATGAGTTTGCTTTTCTCCAAAACCAGTTTGAGGGTGATTTTGTGAGTCCATTGCATACCAGTTCCAGAACACTTTGTCCAGATATGACTGGATGAAACCAGAAATACCCTCTTCTGTTAGGCTAACTCAATCCCAGATCGTGCTACAGGCTCTGCTTTGTGTTTTCTTGATATTATCAATGGACTTTATGAATTTCAATGAATTTAAGTGGGGGATATTTTCTTTTGTGCTGGGAAACACTAATTAGTTCCATATGGAGAATCAAACTCAACACATTCGTGCTTTCTAGGCAGAAAGCTAGAGCAATTGCTGCAAACAAACTTGATATTTGTGTTTGTATAGATGACATTTTATGCATTTGCCTAAGAAAATACTTTACTATTCTCCAAAACCAGTTTGACTGTGATTTTCTGGGTCCATTGCATACGAATTCCACAACACTTTTTCCGGATATGACTAGATGAAACCACTAATATACTGTTTTCTTATGGCTAACTGAATCCCAGATCTTGCTACAGCTTCTCGATTTTTTGGTATCCTCTTTTATTTCTTTCTTTAAGGTTTTGTAGTTTTCATCGTAGAGATCTTTAACGTCCTTGGTTAAGTTTATTCCAAGGTATTTGATTGTTTTTGTAGCTATTGTGAATGGGATTGATCTTAGAAGTTCTTCCTCAGCCGTGGCATTTCCTGTGTATACAAAGGCTGTTGATTTTTGTGCATTGATTTTATATCCTGCTACTTTGCCAAGCTCTTCGATGAGTTCCAGTAGTCCCTTAGTAGAGTTCTTTGGGTCCCCTAAATAAAGAATCATATCATCTGCAAAGAGGGATAGTTTGAGTTCGTCCTTCCCAATTTGTATCCATTTAATTTCTTTTTCTTGCCGAATAGTTCTGGCTAAAACTTCCAGAACTATATTGAAGAGCAGTGGTCAGAGTGGGCATCCCTGTCTGGTACCAGAGCTCAGCGGAAATGCTTCCAACTTTTCCCCATTTAATAGGATGTTGGCCGTGGATTTTTCATATATTGCTTTGATTGTATTGAGGAATGTTCCTTCCATACCCAGCTTGCTTAGAGTTTTCTTCATGAAAGGGTGTTGTATTTTATCAAATGCTTTCTCTGCGTCTATTGAGAGA